>JACEGR010005335.1:0-74447 GCA_014170235.1 Listronotus bonariensis
TGTTCGTCTTATTAAAAGCTACAAAGCCTTTATTTTAAAAATTGAAAAAATATTTTTTTTCAAATCAAAATAGGGGTCAATCCTGCATTGAAGTGTTTACGCGCGATTTTCTCGAAAACTATTGCCCCTAGCGACTTGAGGCAAGAGTACCTTTTTTGGTAAAAATCATTGGACTTTCAGAAAAAGCTATCAAAAAGTTAAAATCTTATAAAGGGGAAAAGTTAGTGAGGGTTTTATTCCCTACACCCTAAAAACCACCCCTTAGAAGCGTCAAGGCGAAAAATTGGTTTCACCATAAAATTGGCCAATAAAAATATAACCTTGAAAAGTTTCAAAAACTTCCTTTTTTTAATCATAAAGATATTAAATAAAAACCTAATTTCTTCAGTAACTTTCAAAGGGTTGTAGCTCCCTTTAATATGCATTTTCGGCCATATGTTTATAGGAACTTTTTGCCTTATTTTTATGTAAGGGATTACGCTCCTGAAAGGATGCCGCTTACTTTGAATCACCCTGTATAATATATAAAGTATATTTATAATATATTTTAATCTAGAGTGCCACGATTAAGATTTCATATTTTTTGCACAAACCATATTTTCTGTAATACATTTAGGTAAAAATGAAAACTTACAAAGAAATGCGTACATTTTTGAATGTCAGGGTAGCAACGGTTTCAAATCAAAATTTAAAGAGTAAAAGTTATTATTGGTACTTATAATAAAACCACGTTTAAATATGTAAATTATTTTCTAAAACCTGATAACAATATTCATTGTGTAAAGTTTACGGGTTTTGTTTATAATTAAATTTATTTGTTATATAATTGGTCATGCACGATCAAGTTCACATGTTAATTAACATTTTGTTGATCTATTAATAAATATTTACGGTGATTTTTATTAGAAGTATCAATTCTAAATAAATAAATGTAGATTGGAAAAATGTTAATTATTGCTTGAAATATTTTTTATCACATACAGGGCCGTTCCTAGGATCACTTGTGCCGTGATGCAAAAAAATATTTGCCGCCTCTAAAAGAAAATGCAAATAGAGGTATACAAAGAGCAAAACACACTTATTTTCTAAATATCGCCCTTATTTCGAAACTTTCCACCCTTTATTTCACAATTTTCACCCCTACAGTGTTGCACTCGCACCACCCGGTAGGCACGGCCCTGATCACATACGCATACATTTAAAAAAAAAACACTCCAATTTTGTGCTTAACTGTATTACCAACTACTACTATAAAATAAACGTACTTATAAATTAACAATTTTTGACTGTATAAGACATGAAAAATATTTAGAATCAAAAGAATTCGAAAATGTTATAAAAGATAGGTGTTTCCGTTTAAAAATAAAGATGATGGTCGTTGCTTTTTGTGGGCCACCCTATATGCCTAATGTTACTATCAAAAAAACAACAGCTAAAAACAAAAATCGATATGTTTGATCTTTTTTTTAATACATACTACTTAATTTTAAATAAATTTATTCCACCCCAGCGACCACACTGTATACTAACTAGAATAAAGGGTACTCTAGAAAAATATTATTTCATATTTTAAATAAAAGAGATATATGAAAAGATCACCGTCAAATAAGGAGCTTTATAAAACATTTTTTGGCGACATAAAAATATTATAATTATTTTAAATTTATGTTACAAAATTCAGTGATTTTGATAGTTAGTTAAAGGTCTGCAAAACCTATAGAATTTTAATTAACGTTCTTGGGCTTTTACTCGTTAATTATTACTATCAAAAAAACAACAGCTAAAAACAAAAATCGATATGTTTGATCTTTTTTTTAATACATACTACTTAATTTTAAATAAATTTATTCCACCCCAGCGACCACACTGTATAGTAACTAGAATAAAGGGTACTCTAGAAAAAATATTATTTCATATTTTAAATAAAAGGGATATATGAAAAGATCACCGTCAAATAAGGAGCTTTATAAAACTTTTTTGGCGACATAAAAATATTATAATTATTTTAAATTTGTGTTACAAAATTCAGTGATTTTGATAGTTAGTTAAAGGTCTGCAAAACCTATAGAATTTTAATTAACGTTCTTGGGCTTTTACTCATTAATTATTGAATAATTATAAGTATTTTTATTTTTGAATTTTTTTTCTAAGTAGGAAATTTATATTCATATATTTTATCAAAAAAATAAATAAATAAATTTGAACATGCAATTTCAACAAACAACAAATAAACTAAAATAATACCTTGTAAATCACAAATATCCTTTGGTAAAATAACAAAAAACCAAAACACTGCAGATGATATAGGCCGGCCGATGGTACTGAATAATTTGAAGTACCAAAATAGTGAGTACCGTGATCAAATTTAGATTGACCAGCGATCAAAGAAAGCACTGAGCTTTTGCGTCGGTCCCGAATAAAAGAAATATATATATAAAACATTAAGATTGTCAAGTTACGTTCAAAACCATAATTAAATATTCGGGGTTTTAATACTGTTTTTGGGTGGGGGCTAACAATATTAATTTTCAAGTAAGTTTGTGGTACCTGGGCATGTGTGCTTGGTTCCATGTGGAGGAACGTGTATGAGAATGTTTCCTTGACACTGGTGATAGGAAGTGGAAACAAATACCGAGGCTAGTCTAAAAAATACATTAATATGTACTTGTTATTAGAATTATTAAAGTATTAGTTTTTAGGCACTAGCTAAACGACCGCCGGCGGTATTTCTTATTTATAAGAAGAAAACCGTCGTCCGGCGGTTTTCTTTATTTACGTATATAATTAGCCGCCAAAATTTAAATTAATTTGATATAACCGGCGGTTTTTCCTTATTTTATCGGTAGATGCCGCCGAATAATAGTTAACCTAACTTTAATAATAATTTATTTTGCTGTGCCTTAGGCGTTTAACTTTTTATGGTTTTATTATTAATATTATATTTTTTATTAATAAATAAACAATACTAAAACTGGGCGACACCTACAAAGATTTTGTCGAAGATCTTAACAGGTAGCTGAAGAAAAGATGTATCTTAAAAAAATCCAGAAGTATTTTAGCGGAAAGAAAAAAAAAACTGATCGTTTTATACAACCAAAACTAAACCACTACTATTGAATTATTTGGTTAATAGGTCTGACACTATCACCAATTTAAATAAGCATGTATTTACGGTAGAAGAAAATTTGCAGGAAAAGAAAAGTTACAAGGTAAATGAGATTGTTGATGAAAGTCCAAGACAAGGAAATAACCCTTTTATTAGCCTTTTAGATAATACCAAAAAGTGTAATTTTTAAAATTAAAATTTTTGTCGTACCCTGCATATCTTAAAGGATAATATAATTTTGATGAAAAATACGGATATTAAGAAATCAGTCCAACAAAACAACATTTTTATTTGTTTTATACGATATAAAATAAAATACTTGGGGGTAAGTAACTAAGTAATGCCAGATATAAAATAAATCTGCATACATAACATGATGTAATAAAAAAAAACTTTATTTATTATATATATTGTTTTTCCTTTCGTAAACTTAAACTTTATCATAGTACCACCTTTTTGCTTTTTTTTTTTTTTGGACAAACCACGAGGCTAGAAGCCTAAATACTAACGTATCGTGGTTGTCTTAAGCGAGGTAAGAGGGAGTTTGTTGACACGGGACTTAAATACTTGAAGATTTGGGGGAAGGAAAAGACCTCCGCGGGCAGCAGGTTCCACAATCTAGAAACTCTAGGGATAAAAGAACGAACAAAGTGAGAAGTTCGGGGTCTGTCCAGTTGGACCGTATAGGGATGCATACGCGCGGAACCACGAGTTTCTCTGTTGGGAACCGTAAGTGGAGGAACTATACTGGACAATTCTTCAGAGCAGAAGCCATGGAAGTACCTATAAAAAAGCGATAAGTCCCCCACAGCCCGACGATGGGCAAGAGAGCCTTTCTGTAAGTGAAGGATCATTAATGAGACGAATAGCTCTTCTTTGAATAGAATCAAGAATGCTTAGGGTTGTGGGGGACGCCATGCCCCAGATATGAGAACAATATTCCAAGGGAGGTCGGATTTGGGACACATATAAAGTGTATAAATTAGAAGCGGAAAAATACTTTTTGGCTCGAAGAGAAATCCAAGCTTTTTGGAGCTGCCGTGGCTATAGATACAATGTGTTTATGCCAGTTAAGGTTACTTTCAAATGTGACGCCCACAAGATTAAAAGTGTCTTTGCTCTGTAAAACTTGGCCGCTCATAAGTAGAGGATGAGTATTTGATGACTCTTTTCGCGACAAGGAACATGATTGTGTTTTGGATGCATTAAAATGGACGAGATTTTTAGCGCCCCAATCCAATATTAAATTAAGATCCTGCGAAAGAGATATCTGCATCGCTCTGCGTTTGTTTTCCAAGTCAGGTTTAGTAATGGGTTTAGGAACCTGAAAACTGGAGTGAAGGGTACTATCGTCGGCGAAACTATGAATGGAATTAGTTGTGGACGAGAGAAGGTCGTTGATGTGAAGAAGAAACAATATTGGTGCCAAAACTGAGCCCTGAGGGACTCCGGCATTTACTTGGTGAAAGCTTGAAGAATGGCCTTCCACAATAACTGATATACGACGATCAGATAGATAACTAGAGAGCCAAGTACAGAGTTTAGTTGAAAGACCATAGGAGGAAGTTTATTAAGAAGTGCGTTATGCCAGACCTGGTCAAAAGCTTTGGATATATCAAGAGCAACGATATGGGACTCACCTAGAAACTCAAGAGACTTATTCCAGCAGTGTGATACGAAGGAAAGAAGTATACTGCCTGTCATGCAAAATTTTGTGTTTTTCTAAGTACTTAAGAATTTGTGAATTAATTAGTTTTTCCATTACTTTACAAAGAACTAAGAGAATTGAAATTGGTCTATAGTTAGATGGAAGAGATTTAGATCCTTTCTTGGGAATAGGTTGAACACGTGCAGCTTTCCAGCTTATTTATTATATATATATTGTTTTTCCTTTCGATAACTTAAACGTTATCATAGTACATCCACCTTTTGGCCTACCTTGATATCCCTTATATTAGGATCTGTAAGGGTATTAAAAGGGCAATTTTCTTGTCTTGGACTTATATCAACAATCTTCTTTACCTTGTAACTTTAATTGGTAATACTTAAGTTTTCGTTTTATGAAACGATAAGTTTGGTTGTGTGTGATAAATACTCCTGGCTTCGCTTTTTAAAAAGATACATTCTTTCTTTCAATACCTATAATATTAGAGGCTTCGACCAAATCTTCGTAGGTGTCAAGCATGTCTTTAGGTTTCATTTTTGTTTATTGATTTAAAAAAACACTGGGTGTCTACGAGATCACTTTCCGGCTACCATTTTTTATTTCTTTATCGATACTGTCGAAACTTGGTAAGGTTGTTAACCTAACCAATAGTCATTTATAGGTGTATATGACAGGCCTTCCGGTTTCACCGGAAATGACTGAAACTTTCAATTTTTAAAGGGACACCCTGTATGTTTTTGTTTTTTTTTCTTTTCAGATGATTTTTAGTCGGACTACAATATTTTCAGAACAAATTTTGGTCAAATTTTATTTTTTAAATTAAATTCTAATTTTTTATCTAGAGTGTCATAATCATTCTAAAATCACTCCTCATACTTTACTTACTTTTAGAAAAATACGAAATTGATTTTATCTTTTCAAACTTTTTTACTAGAAGGCTCTAAACTTTAATTTTTAAGTTTTTTAACCCTAGCTCAAAAACCAAAATAAGACCATATTACTTTTATAATATTTCTAAATACAGTATTTTAAATCGAATCTAACGATGTAAAACACTACGACATTTGACTTCATTTTCTTTTAAAAACAAAATTTATTATGTGGGATCATGAAATTGAATGGCGTACGTCGCAATTCATAGTAGGTGCCATGAAAACAGAAACTATGAGAATATATTGTAAAAACAATTGCGTGTGTTCCGCTAAAGTTTAAAAATAAAAACATAAGTTTGTGTTTATGTATCTCCTATGATGTTAAAATAATTTTAGGTTAAATTTGGTATTACCATTAAAAAATTATCCTAATATGAAATTTAACTTAATTTTTTTTTAACATTGTGGGAGATACCTAAACACAAACTTATGTTTTTATTTTTAAACTATTACCGGAAAACAAGCAATTGTTTTTACAATATATTATATTTTCATGTTTCATGTATTCATAACACCTACGATAAGTTGCGACGTAAGCCATTTAGTATCAAAAAGACTATTTACCTACATAATAAATTTTAATACACTGAATTGTATCCGCAGTTGGTTTCTTGTGAAACATTTTTTAAATATTAATACTAAATAGGAAAAATTGCTTTTTAATGTTTCAATAATTAATTATTGGAGCATTAAAAAGCAACTTTTCCTATTTAGTATTATTATATAATAAATTTTGTTTTTTAAAGAAAATAAAGTAAAGTGACGTAGTGTTTTACATCGTTGGATTTGCCTGCATTTAGAAATTTGTAATATAAAAGTGATTTTGTCCTATTTTTGTTTTTAAGCTTGATTTAAAAAAAAATAAAAAAATGAAGTTTAGGGGCCTATAGTAAAAAGTTAAGAAAGGTAAAACCAATCAGGCAAAGTAGGCAGTATTGCCAGATCTACCGTTTTTAACCTTGATCTACCTCTCTACCGTTTTAACACCGGAATCTACCGTATTTTTATTCTGGGCTGTGTCATAAAACAATAAATGTTTCATTGATGATAATGTATTTAAAACTTTATATTGTAGATTTTTCTGTTTTTTAAAAAATGTGGTAAACGAAATACAATGTTATAAAACGAATCTAGAAGTGAAGACCTTTTTTATATTTTTTCTCTTTAAAATTGTTTCTTAGGGAAAAGAACTTGAATAAGGGCCTTTTTTTTGCTCTTCAAAGAACATTTAACCACTCCTAAAAAATCTGATGGTATATCTACCGTTGTCTACCGCATTTTTTCGGTTTTAACTACCGCAAAAACTCACCTGGCAACACTAAAAGTAAGTAAAGTATAAGGAGTGATTTTAGAGGAATCATAGCACTGGATAAAAAAACAAAAATTTAATTTAAAAAAATAATTTATTAAAATTTGTTTTGAAAATATTGTATTTCGACTAAAAGTGATCTGGAGAATCCAAAAAATTAAAAATATACAGGGTGTCCTACTTAAAAATTAAAAAGTCCAATCATTTCCGGTGAAACCGAAAGTCGTAAAAGCCTACAATATACACCTAAAAATTACTTCTCGTTTTTTTGCCTGCATTTAGAAATTTTAAAAAATAACGTCCGTGGTGGCACTACCGCGTTGTCTAAAAGGTGCTGTAAAATGCAAAACTGTATGTTTCAGTGCTTGGATAACGTTGACGGAACAGGGTAAAAAATGGGTTAAACATCCAACCCGGCACTCACAGTACTTTGGTATTTAGGCATAAGCCTTCTTGAGATGTCACAAAGATAAAAAAAACACGTTTAGAAAAATAGGATGACTAATGACTATACTTTTAACAGTAAACGCAAAAAGATTACAGCTTGTGGACAAAGAATAATTGACCAATTTAACAATGAAAAAGACAACTGATATTTTTAAGCTTTAGTACAATGTATTTCTTTTGTAGTAATAAACGTTTGTACTTATGTATATTCAACATGTTTTTCTGTTACTCGCATTTTCCGCATCTCGAATATTTTTGCCGTCCCTTGAAGATTCGAGTTAGAGAAGTTCCACTGTAGTTAACTCCTGGGCGTTTTACATATTTTAAGTTATAACTTGCCCTGTATAATATCAATCGTAGTAAAAATTTGTATTTCTTAGTTTTGGACCATGCAAACAGTTTTACTCAAAATTTTGTTTTAAATTTTAAAAAATTTCGTCCATTAAATTGGTTTTCTTGTAACACCCTATCCTGGGACACACTGCATATAAAAGCATGAAGTAAGTGGTGGGTTTGGTTTTTACACTTAAAAACCTTTTAACAAATGTTTTATCTTCAACAAAGTTAATGATAAAACATTTTTTTTGTTACTTTAGGTCCCTCCCGGAAAAAAATGTCTGAATTCAACAATAGCATTCATTATTCTACAATACTTCTTCTGGGTTTTGCACTGTATAACTATTATTAATAATAAATAAATAAATTAATTAGCTAACAGAACGGTATAAATCGGGATTCGGGTTGGTGGAATGGATTATTTATTACCAAATTCTTCTAATTTTGGTTTTTGTAACATAACTAGTTTTTTTCAGATACTGAATTACTAATACTGTGACTACGTGATCTACGCTATTAAGTATTATACGTATAATAAAAACCAGCCACAATGTCAAGGTTTTATTATATTTTATAATAAATTTAAAAAATATATATTTCCACGTGTATGCCCCGTGGCCAGTGTTACCTTTATAAATGTGTGATTAAATTTATTAAAATTTTTAGCTTTTTATAAAGAAAAAAATATTTAGCAAAAGTTTTATAAAAAGGTTGTTTTTAAGCCAATAACAAAGACTATTACTAATACCAAAGACAAGTGTAGTTTCACTATAGACCCCCAGAATAATGCTAAATTTTTGGTCATCAGCTTGGACGCTCGCTTTGTGGAATTTATGAAGCGGGTATCCATCGAGTACACACGTAAATTTGCCGCTTCATAAATTCAGCCAAGCCAGCGTCCAAACTAATGACCAAGAATTTAGCATTGTTCTGGGAGTCTATAGTGAAACTACAATTGTCTTTGCTAATACTATACTTTGGTCACTATAAATTAAGAAAAACACCTGAAGAAGAAATGTATTTCATTGGTTTTAAAAGTCAGTATCCCTAGTTACCACAATAAAACATGTATTTTATTGGTTCAAAAAGTCAGTAACAGAGGTTACTTATTAGTTAGTTACTTAATCAATATAAAGTGCAATGACAACATTTGTGTATTACTTCCGGTTTAATGGGGAGTGATATAACTTTAATATTTGAAATGTAACAACAAGTATATTTTTTAAGACTTGAAATTCTACAGGTCTTTCTTAATATAAGACCTTTAATATATCCATAACCTAACTTTTTCTGCCGTACGTTATCTCTGAAACCGTTTAAAAAATATGCAGTTTTATGGGGAAATAAGTGAACACCACAAAAATTTAAAATGCTTAGAATAGGTCTTTTTAAAGATAGGTCATTATAATACAACTTCCTATTTAACCGGAAGTGCGTTTAAATTTGAACTTCTAAATATGATAACCCTGATAATTTTAATGAAACACAAAATTGGTGCATGACGCACTATGACATCCTAAAATTTTAAAGGTGTAGACGCTTTAACTGAAGGAAATAAAATGCTAAATAGTTATTTTGTTGTCACCCGGTATATACCGGAATATATGCATTTGCATATTTAGGCCATTTTCATCGCTAATAGCATATTCTCTTTAATAAAGTTAAGATGCATATTATCGATACATTTTCAATATAAACTAAATATTATTTGGCTTTTATTCAATATAAAGATATTTAATAAATAGTTTGGGCAAGTTAAACTTTTATGCAGGGCCGTGCCTACCGGGTGGTGCAAGTGATACAAGGCACCAGGGCGCAACGCTACGGGGGCGGAAAATGGTGAAATAAAAGGCGAAAAAAAACCAGTGTAATTTTAGAGTGGGGCCTTTTTTATTTCTTTTCAAAAAATGTTATTCCCAAATTTAAATTTTTTTGAAAGGGCGGCCAGAATTTTTTGCACCACGGCGCAAGTCACCTTAGGAACTGTCCTGTTTTTATGTATTATGAAGGGCTAGTCTGCTCTTAATAAAAAACAGTAATCTCAGTGGAGTTCCCAGAGGTATCGGGGCCCAGGGCGGAAAGCAAAATTTGGGCCTCTTCTCAGTATTTTTTTTTATAAGAAACTTTGAACTACCAAAAAAATAAATCCTTTCCGTCCAAATAGGGCCAGCTTCCAAGTTAACATGATATACTTTGCAAAGTTTAGGGCGCCCTTTTTGTATTTTGGTACTAAAAAATAACAAAAAATCCTCATAAAAACGCTCCTAAACTCTAATATGTACCTTTTTTTGTATGAGGACCGCCTTTTGGGGCCCCCTCTAACTTAGGCCCGGGGCAGACCCCCCTCCGGCCATCGGTACGCTAGTGAATCTTAACTTTTATTATATTATTGCAAGAGCAAAATAGCCCTTTACAATATATAAAAAGTATAAATTTTCTAAAATATTTATTAAATATTTTTATTCTGAAAAAAGCCAAATAGTATTTTGTTTAAATTTATATTCCCAGAAAACAAATAAACTGTAAATAACATTGTTAATACTTATCGAGCGCAGCACATTTCCTAGCCGCGCTCTTGTTTTGGTACCTACGATAACAAAATGAAATAAATTAAAAGTAAAAAACTATTTCTCAAACAAGCCCTAATTTAAATGTAAAAACTATTTCTCCAACAAGCCCAAAGTTTTACTGTCAAAATATTACGTCATAACACTATAAAAGCTTGTCTCGAGGTTTAAGAACTCCTGTTTACTAACTTTAAAAATAAAAAAGTTAAAAGCAATTAGAAATTCGGAAAATGTTTGTATCCAAAAAGCATGTAATAAAATAATTCTAGTCGTAAACTAATCAGTATACTATATGATAATATAGGCGCCCTCGTGACTGCTCCGGTTGTATCGGCAAGCGTCGATCTCCGGAGTTAAGCAGTGAAGTGCGCGCCCATAACTTGGATGGGTGACCGGCGGCACACGGTGTTCTGCTGCTCGGGGATGCGGACCGAGCAACAACCATCCAAGTTATGGAATGAATGGTGTGTGAATGGGAAGGAGTAGGGGTCAAGGTACAATAAGCCTTCAGGCTGCAGTGCACCACCTAGGGGGCGGTCGTCGACCTGGGTGGGATGACCCCGAAAGGGTGAAAAAAAAATATGATAATATTGATTTATGACGACCTTATGAATTTATTATGTGTTCTGAAGAATAAGTCTTAAGGTAGTTCTACCAATACCACAAAAGTCAAATAAGTGCTTAGGTAATTTGACTACCGTGGTATTTAAATTTGGCAGCGCTGGGTAAAAACAATAGAAATCATACGCAAAAATCTACTGCACAAGCATCTTTAAACAAGTTATAGGTTTTAAATTCATTTTTCCATGGCTACTTGACTTAATGTAAACCGTTTTGGCTTAATCATTGCACTCTAGATTGGAATTTTTAAAAATAAATTTTTGACAGCAGAAATTTCAAAAAATGACATGTAATATGTCTTTGCATTCAGAATGTTATACTCTATCGAAATAAGATAAAATATACCGGTTGCGCCATTTAAAATTTTAGTGGCAGTTATTTCCGGTTAAACTGGAAGTAATAGAAAACAAATAAATAGATCAATTAATCCACAATTATGTTAAATAACGATATACCAAATTTCATTTTTCTATCTTAAAGAGTAAAAAAGCTATAGGGAGAACCACCTGTGGGAAACACCTGATATGTGCGATTAGTTACATAATAGCAGGCCTGCTAAGTTCAAGTTCAAATACAAGAGTTCAATATTTATTGCATGTTTCTAAACGAACAGCCTAATAATGGATAAATTAAACCATAACGATAATTATAACCATCATCAAAATTTAATGACCTTTAACGGACCATGAAGTACTATTATATTAAACTTTTTCTTGGAGGTCTAAATTTGCCGTTATGCCAGCATTACACTATAACCGTTCTTTTTACATTTTACCTGCTGATAAACGGAAAAAGTTCCTACTAGAATTGAAACGCCTAATGCAAGAACTGCATATTTTTAGGCAAATTGGGTTAACATCGCGTCTTTACTCATTGTCAGTACAAAATTATCTTTCCACCTGTGCAGGAACGGGATCTGTAACTTTAAAAATAATTCGCTTATTTAATATATAAAATTATTATTACAATTGGACTTGGCCGGTTCCTGCAGGGGCGTAGCTACCGCCGTATCAGCCGTATCGATAATATGGGGCCCCTTGACTTCAAGGGCCCCCAAACGTGTGTAAACAAAAAAATTAGGTGCGGGAAAACTATAAAACTGTCGGCTAAATTAGAAAACTGGGCCCCCTAACTCATTGTGATACGGGGCCCCCAAGTCACGCTACGCCACTGGGTTCCTGCATTGGACCCTTGGACAATTGCAAAATTCATAAAGGACTTTATGTAATCAAAATAAACACAAAAATAAAAATATTGTACATAGTTCAATAAATGAAGAATTTTATTATACCCCTGCCATTCGGTTTTAACATTCTGTTGACACAAAAAAAGCCCGATTATTGATATAGGGCAACTTTTTTATTTTAAATGAAACACCATGTATATTTTTATACAATCTTAAAATAAAGACTTTCTTCTTTAAAAAAGGGAACATAAGCTATGGTTATTCCAAAAAACAATGGATTTATTAATCCCTAAAAAAGTCACTGCATTGCAGTTATTTATTTGACAATGGTAATTTGCTCCATACAAGGTTACAAAAAATACGCCAACAAAGCTGTAGGTTATTAACAAAAGTTCTTAAAAAGTAACTTATCCTTACTGCAACTTTTATTTTGTGGATAACTTAAGCTTTGATGCGATATTTTTTGTCACACCATAAATGTAGCAAATTTTCATATTCAATGTCAGTTATTTAGAGATCCATAAATCCATTACTTTTATTAAATTACCATAGCGTATGTTACATTTTTCGGAAATCAGCCATTTTGTTTTTGTGTTAACGGAACGTCACATTCAAATGGAAAGAATATGATAAAAAAACTTTTAAAGTAATCTAAGGCTTTCTGCGAAAACCGCATCCTAAATTCGCGATAAAAATGGGTTAAAATATATTCGGATTATGAAAGTGGTTAAAAAAGATTATTTATTACTGCTACTCCTTAATTTAGTTTTTTTTTCGTAGGTTAAGTTCAACTAGCTTAAAATAGATTAAAAAAAAAAGATATGTTTCGAAAGTAAAAATTTTCATCCTTATGCCACTTCTTCACTTTCGAAATGTTTAATTTGGGACGTATTATTATAGAATTATCTTAAACCTTTTTACAAAATCAAAGGTTAAGACCCTTGGACTTATCTTAGACGTGTGCCGTAAATTTGCCGCTAGATTTTTTGCATTAAATTTAATTTGCTACTTTTTTTTATTAAATAATAAATAGTTACCATAAAAGATACATTAATAATTAATAAACAATGTGCGTATAGTCCTTGCGTTCCATTTCTTGAAGGAGGGGAGAGGGTAATGTAGTGGATAAATGTTTCAACCTCGTTTGCTTTGTTTTGTATAGAAAAAATTAAAAATTCACCAAAAAAAAGGTCCTCACCTTGAAGAAAACATATGTATTTCGAGGGTCACACCGCAGTACCGTTAGTAACATTTAAATATGTAATTAATATTTTTCGTTTTTTAATACCCTATAACTTTTAAATAATAAACCATATTTACTTGCAAAATACTACTTAGAAATTAGTTGTCTTTTAATAACATAATATTATTAAGGGATAACGCCTCTCTTTACTAAATTATGAGTATTAAGTATTTTTTCTTTTTGTCCTCTTAAATATATATTTTGCGACTTTCGAGGTTCTGCGGTATGACCCTCGATTTACTGATTTTATTTGTACTAAAACATGTTATATTGTGCATAAACAACTACAAAAAAAAAAACAAAAGTTCTTCCAACTTGCAAACTCCACTTTCCAACCTCATTTCTAATAACCTTTAAAACATTTTTTAATCTCCCTGGGGGAGAGGTAATTACCCCTTTACCCCCACCTCTCGCCAGTGGCGTATCGTCAATATTCGGTGTTTAAAAGGGCATATTGAGTACAATTGGTCCATTGTTTTTACCATAAGCTAATGGCCTATACATGTGTATTTTACTCTCTCTAAAAATCTAGTATCAGCAATACACCTGTTTTGTGTTTTGATAATTTATTTTGACTATTAAATAGTTATTATAAATGATTGTTTTTTAATTCTTCTGTAAACACTTCTACTATTTATTATATACGTGTTTTTTGATAATTTTAAAAACATTGATCCGTTAAGGTGATCAACCGAAATTTTTAAGAGTTTAACCGTTTGGTATTAGCAGGGAGTCTCCGATGCTAAATGGGGATTTACTCGAGCTTCATAGACACCTATTGAGTTGCAAGGATTAGATGATAAGAAGAAAAAAACTGCTATATAATGTATACCTTTTCATCGGTGGGGCAAGCAGCTATAAGGTTTGTTCCAGCAGAATGTTGAAAACATGTTAGCAATCGTAAAACGCAGAAATTGTTACAAACGTTAGTCAGAAATGTTGGCAACAGTTTTCTGCTGCAACGAAAAATAAACAAGGCGTGCATACTGCTTATACGTCAATACAAGAAAGATTATGTTAATAATTTGTCAGTAATGTTTAAAGAGAGTTTACAAACTTTTTAAACAGTTTTCAACATGTTTCCAACATATTAAAACTACTGATGCTGGAACAACAAACATTGTATATTGTTACAAACATGACACAGCTGAAACGACAAATTTGACGTGCGCAGAATCCGAACGGTTGCAAACATTTCTGACAGCCTGTTGGAACAAACCTATAGATATTTAAATATGAAAAAAAAAACTGTTGTTATGTTGGCTTGTGGTAATCGTTCGGATCGTATCGGGTTATATATTTTTTGTTATCCTTAGGTTATTCTTTCAAAATGAACAATAGCCGCGCTTGATAATGTCAAAATGACCTTTTTACAACTTTTTAGCTCTTCGCTCTATTAACGTCACTCTCAAATTGTCAGATTAGTGGAATATACACTGTTTAGCATGTAATTAACTCACCCTATTTTAATCTGACGCGCTTGAAAATGTCTGATGAATATATATTTTTTTTACGATCGGCCTTGTATACGGGGCTCATATTGGGTGAAGGTAATTAACCGGGTACAGGGTATTCTCCAGTATAATAATCTTTCGCGATTTAGTAAATCCCAAAATCACGTTCTCGTTTTTGAAATTTAAAATACTGAAATTTGGGGCTTATATGTACAGTGCTTGTCTAAATTCAGGACCCCCTCCTACTAACTTTTGAAATGTTTGGTATTTTTTTGCGAAAATTATTTGAGGACTTTGGTGAAAAAATATAAACCAAATTTTAGACAGGAAATGACAGATATAAATGTTAAACTGACAGCTGGGCGGCATTTTGAAAAGACAAATTAAATGGAAAGGGGGTCTTGTGGCACATTATTATAAAGCTCCTGACGAGAGCTTTTATAACCCCAGAATTTAAAGTCGATATCTTTACCTACTACAAAATGACGGTACTTTGAAAATTATCTGAATACCTCATCAGGATGACCGTATTTCCGAATCTAATATGGTTGTAGATACACTTAATGTGGTATTTTCTTAAAGCTCTTTTAAGGATTTATTCACCGCAAATATTGGTTATTCTATACAGGGTAGGACAAAAGTATTTTTTTCAATGACGCACCCTGTATATTATCACCATTAAAAAGATATCTAAAAGACCTTTAAGAGAATTTCACATAATACTACCTTTATTAGTTTTAAAGATATGGCCATCCAAATCAGGTATTCGGATAATTTTTAAGGTATCTCCATTTTTTGGGAGGTAAAGGTAGTTACTTTATATTCTGGGGTTATAAAAATCATGTCAAGAGCTTTAAAATGATGTGCTACAAGATCTGTCATTTCTTGTCTAAAATTTGGTTTATGTTGTTTTACTAAAGTTCCTAAATTTTTATGAAAAATTGCCAAACAATTCAAAAGTTAGGAGGGGGTCCTGACTTTAGAAAAACACTGTATATACTTCTTCTGAAGGGGGCTTCCCAAAAATTTTGAAAAGCAAAAAAAAATGATTCGCGTTTCATAACCATTGCATTTTATTCATTTTTATCATTTTTTTACATTAAGATAGTGCTGCCGCGAGAAACGAAGTTAGTTTCGGTCAATTTTGGCCGAAACCGAAACTGCCTCGAAAACTTAATTTTTCGGCCGAAACCGAAATTTCGGTCGGACACTAAAAATAAATATTTACTTAACAAAATACGTATTCTCGACAAGCAGTCGAAATCATTTTACAAACATAAAAGATTTGAAAACTTCTTACTGCTTCTTATTTCCTTGCACTGCAAGGTTGCATTGGTCAAACACTGTACGATCTGGCGCTGCAGATTTCGACTGCTTGTCAAGAATACTTGTTTTATTAAATATAATGATCAGAGAAATTAAATTAATTTGACAAATTTTTTTGTTAGGGTCAGGTGCTTATAATAAATCACTTGTAGTTTTTCAAGGTGCCTTGTCCTTAAAAAATTTTAAGAAGTAGATAATAAAGAGTAAACTATGTGTTATTCGCGGTCATTTTAATTGCTGTGATACAACGCAAACACCTAAATATAATATTTAATTAGCATTTTACTATACTCAGTTTAGTGCGAAATGTGACTATTATGTTTCAAATTTTTATTACCATGTTGTGCTAAATGTCCATAAATGTAATGATAATTAATTACTTCCTGTAGACTATGAGAAGTTAAACAAACCAAAACGGTCCTATTCAAATAACATTTTTTACAAGCAAAAACCAATATAAAAATAAAATCTATAGCTGTCGTAAATGGCGTAAAAAATGATATATTTTTATTTGTGGCTGCATTTTTGCCTCAAATTCACCAAAATTTTGGACACCTCTGTAACTATCTTAAGGCGATTTATTCATGGTTATTCCTTAAAAGGTAAACACACATTTTTGGCAGTTGATGATGGCCAAAATTGTATGTATCTATTTTTTATGCTACACCACCAGAAAGTCAGCCAAAGGAAAATCAAAATATTTGGTCTTTTGCAATTTTGTGATACAACAAACGCTTTTCAATAAGATTGTCTAAAAAAAAAGGAAATGTTTACAATTAACTAAAATTTGATTAACACAATCGTACAGTATTTAGTAGAGTACGCGAACTGGCATATAAAAAAATATTTTTAAATTTTTTTCTGCTACATAATAGTATTTAAATAATACTGTGTATTTTTACCACTTTTTCTCCTGATGTGATGGGGTCATTACCTTCATTCGCATCTTAGAACTCAGCTTAAACAAAAATTTAAAAGCCCTAACACAAAAAAAAATGAAAATGGCAAATTTTCACAGTTTTTACCAAACAAACCTTCCACAAGGCACGACTCTGTCATCAGCTGATAATGCTACCAACTTTGAACAGAACTGCCAACCGAAATCGTAATTCTCACACCCTCACGTCCCTTACAAAAGCTATCACCGGTCTTGCTTATGTCTAAACCCCTTCTCATAAAGAAACTCTGGCGGACCCCACTCAGTTGGTAGGTTCAGTAGTGCCCCTGAGTGGGGACGAGGTCTTAAGTTGTCGCTCATAGGACCGTGGTTCCGGAACCCATGTTAAGCTGTAGGTCCCGTCTGGCTGACATCACCCAGACGTAAAAAGACAGGGCACACAATAAGCCGAGCATCTTCAGTGCATGGGTTATCCCGGCCCTATTTAAATCTAATCTAATCTAATGTATAAAGTTTGTGGAAAATAAAGAGTTTATATTTTTAAAGAAAATGGATGTTCTTTAAAATATAATTTTAATTTAAAAAAAAGTTTCTTAAAGAAAATCAATATTCGTGCTTCAATTAATTGCATATATTAAATCTTATTCTTACTGTATATTCTTTAAACAAGTATATATTCTTTAAATAAGCCACAGTTTGTCTAAAATAAAGAATAATAAGATATGAGATGTTTAGGGAAACCTATTAATTCTTGCAGAAAAACTACTTTATCTTTAGCCAAGACAAAGAAATATTGCTATTCTCTACTTAAAACAAATTGCAAATTGAACAATCGTCTCAAGAAAATGATATCTACAAAGAAAGCATTAATATTTTTAAGTTAAAATTTATGTTTACTTGACTGCATTTATCTTTATGCTTGTACTAAAAAGATGTTTCCTAAAATATCATTTACAAATAAGAATAGATTCTTTTCGTTATGAACCACTTACAACGCGTCTTTAGCCAAAGCAAATTAATTTAAAAAATCGTCTCGCCGTGTAAAATCCATACTTACTGAACAACCGTTTACTGGAAGAAGCATTAGTATGAGGTAATTGAGTTGGCAAAATACCATTGGTACTGTGGCAACAGTACAAAAAGTTATAATTAAAATAAGTTTTTAGGTTAATAACTCCTTAACAAAGCGCAATAAAACTTTTTTATATCTTGTCGTATTTTTTTAATAGTTTAAAATATGGATTCTTTTGAAAAAATAAATAAAAGCAAATATTTTATACTTTTTAACTTTTAGCAAAAAAACAATTCGCAAATCGATAAAAAATAATATCATGTTAATATTATGAACTTTGCTCCAATCCTTCAGCGAGTTTATCTTTGACGTTTGTCGTTTGTCATTGAATTATTAAACTTTATTTAAAAATGTTAATGTCACTTTTCTAGCAAATGATCGGTTGTTTTAATACCTTGTATGACCTAAATGTCTAATTAAAATAATGTAGAAATAATCAAAATTCGGCACTTCAATGTTAAGTTTCAAGTCGTTAATCTTATTTTCTTTCATCTTTAAATATCAATATACTGTAAAACTTGTGTTGTTTGCGCAATTTTTCCAAAGTTCGAGGAATGAAACGATGTTATGTTTATACCTCTTATTATTAGCGGATAGGCAATATTTAAAAATGGTCACAAAATAACCTAATACAGGGTGATTCCTAACCTATTCTTATAAAGTTGGGAAATAATTGCTAAAGGCAAACAATAACTAGTTATACTCTGTTCAAACTGAAGAAAACACCAAAACAAAAAATGTATTTTATTGTTTTAAAACTACAGTAACCGAAGTTACTTACTAGGTATTTATTATCAATTTATAGTGGCCAAAATATAATAGCTAATGAAACAAAAAGTTATTAAAATATGTTTACTTAGGGAGATATTCAATTATTTAAAAATTAAAAAAAACACGCGCATTCTAAGTACTAATAATACCTGATAATGAAACAAAGATCTTAAACTATTTTTTGTGACAGAATAACAGGCAGTAGATATGGATTCGCCACAAAAGATCTACAGCATATCTACTTTTCTTCGTTTCACACAGCTGGAACATGTCTCTTGAGTTACTAGGCGAGTCCCAGATCGTTACTTTTGATATATCCAAAGCTTTTGCCCAGGTCTGGCATGAAGCGCTCCTTAATATACTTCCCTTCTATGGTCTTTTAATTAAACTTATTTCTGACAAAAACATGTACAGTGTGTTCTGTTTTTAATAATTTTACAGGGTATCTCGAAAAACATGCGGAATTTTAAAATTCATGAGACTCTCAAACTCTGTTTTTAGTAAAACAACAATTGTCTCTCTAATTATCTTTCTAATCGACGTATATAAGTTATTGTGTATGACCACTCTTCAACCTTTCACCAGATAAATACTGGAGTGTCTCTGGGCTTAGTACTGGCACCAACATTGTTTCTTCTTCACATCAATGACCCTTTCTCGTCCACAACTGATTCAATGCATAGTTTAGTTGACGATAGTACCCCTTACTCCACTTTTCAGGTTTCTAGAGATTGGTTAATCTCTAAACCTGATTTGGAAAATAAACGCAAAGCGATGCAGATATCTCTTTTACATTACCTTAATTTAATATTGGATTGGGGCGCCAAAAATTTCGCTCACTTTAATGCATCCAAAACGCAATCATGTTCCTTGTCGCGAAAAGAGTCATCAAATACTCATCCTTTACTTATGAGCGACCAAGTTTTGCAGAGCAAAGACACCTTTAATCTTGTAGGCGTTACATTTGAAAGTAACACATTGTATCTATAGCCACGGCAACTTCAAAATAGCTTGGATTTCTCTTTCGAGTCAAAATGTATTTTTTCCCATTTAATTTATATACTTCATATATGTGTCCCAAATGCATATCTTTGGTATGGCATCCCCCACAACCCTTAGCATTCCTAATTCCTGATTCCATTCAAAGAAGAGGTGTTCGCCTCATTAATGATCCTTTACCTACATAAAGGCTTTTGCTTTGTTTTTTGAATAAACCCTCGAACACGTCGATTTTTGTTCTTGGCTGGTTTTTTTATAGTGAAATCATGTATACAAGGTGGCCCACCAATAAGTAATGACAATTTACTTAATTTTTTTATAGTAGCACCTATTTTTTAAGCATTGGCTATGGTACATAAAATATATTTGGAATTTAATGCAGAATTAATAAATGTTATAAAAAAAAAATAGGTGTTTCTTGCATACATTAAAAAGAAAAAATATTTTATTTTTTACATCCTTTAGTGTGTTAGACGTAGTTAAAGTTGATTTAAGCAGAAGTTTGTGGGATATTTGGATTACAAAAATTCATTTCCTGTATGGCCAGGTATAAACTATACGCAGACTGTTTTAAAATTAATGCTAATTTTTAAGAGTGTGAATCACATCACTTTAATCTAGCTCGAAAATTTAATTAATGCATGATTGTTATTTTAGACACTCATCGTGCCTACCCCTGCAAAGTGTGATTTAAAAGCTCAAAATCTTGGAAGATCAAATTAAAAATTAAACATGAGTCTATAAATAATAATATATATTTTTAAATTTGTTAAAATTAATAAAGCAGCAAGAATTAATTAGTTTAATAATTTACACAGCAACAATATTAAAACTAGTTGGTGTCGTTTTAAATCCTTGAAATTTAATAAAATTATAAACCGATTAAGAAATTTAACCCAGAAAATTGGCAAACACGTGGATTTTAATTAGGTTTTAGGAATTAATTAAAGTTACTTTTTAACGTGTGTCTAAAATAGTTTAGGAACAAACTAAAATAATAAAATATTTCACTAGAATAACATTAAGGTAAAATGGGTGATTACAGTACGCATAAACGTAATGAGGTAATTTTGGCCTAAATAGATACCTTAAATTTAGGTGTTAATTATTTATATTTTTGCCGCAAAAAATTCTTAGAACGGCGACAAGTCTATTACAGCTCCATGTTTATCCGATAAGAATATGCATAAAAAAGCTGATGCTGCAAGCACCAAAGCCAAACATATTTTAAAAATCCAGTGTTAAAACAGATAAAGCTTTTTTGCACTTTTGCTATTATTTTGGTAAGTAATTTGACTTTATTTATCAAGGATATAAGACCGATTTGACAACATTTTTTGATAAACTTGATAGTTTTGTTAAAAATTGAAAAAAAAGTGATAAAATAAGTATATTTTAAAGTTTAATAATTTCCAAACGCGTCGGCTTATCCAAAAATCATAAGAAGGCTCTTTTGTAGAGCATTTAATTTTATATAAGAAAATTATTTTCAGTAGTCTTTTTGATGATCCATTAAAAAGTTATAAAATTGTAAACTCAAAAAAACAAGCTTTCTTATGTTAATCATATGGGAAATTAAAATTTATTATGGGGGACCTTTTAATATTAATATTAATGGCGGTGGATTTCACAGGACTTTTCTTTCATAATTTTTAACAATCTTTTCGATATAATTAAAAAAATATATATGCGATTTTTTTTAAACACTTAGGTGTCTATCTATGTATGAACTTTAAAGCGTATACCGGGTGCCCACTAGATCACTTTCCTGCTGCCATTTTTTTATTTCTTTATCGATCTTGACGAAACTTAGTGGGGTTGTTAGACGAATAAAAAATCATTTTAGGGTGTATATGACAATCTATTCAACTTCCGGTTTCACCGGAAACGACTGAAACTTTTGATTTTTAAAAGGAACACCCTGTATATTTTTTGTTTTTCGGATTCTTCAGATCATTTTTAGTCAGAATATACGTACAATATTTTTAAAACAAATTTTTACCAAATTTCATTTTTAAATTAAATTAATGTTTCATCTAGAGTGCCATAATCATTATAAAATCACTCCTCATACTTAACTTACTTTCAGAAAAATACGAAATGGATTTTATCTTTTGAAACTTTTTACTATTAAAACTTCATTTTTTAGTTTTTTTACCCTGGCTTAAAAACCAAAATAGGACCATATCACTTTCATAAAATTTATAAATACAGTATTTTACAGCGAATCCAACAATATAATACACTATGACACTTTACTTCATCTTTATTAAAAAAATAAAATTTATTTTGTTGGAAAATGATCTTTCGTAAAAAATGGCAGCCGGAAAGTGATCTCGTGGGCACCCGTTATATATTAGATTTTTTTTTAAACACTCTGGTGTTTATCTACCTATGAACTTTAAAGCGTATATAAAAAAAAATAAGATAACTGCCGTTAAGTGTACTTTGTTGTATCACCTTAAGTGCACTTAGTCTTAAAATAATGACACCTATCAACAACAAATGGAAATGCTCTACACCGCGCAGTTCCGTTATATTTGTGTATTTATCGAACGAAAATGGTATGGTTTACTTTCTCAGATACACAAATATAGGTTGTCAATTACAAACTTGACCCAGAGATATTTAATACTTGAATTGGTAATTTTATTTATATTAAGCTAAATTGGGGTATTAGAGAATTATTGCACACTGAAATAATGCCAGGCATTAATAATACCGGCCTTATTTTCAGGTCGTGCCTTATTTCGGCCTTATTTTAACTTTGGAACTGTTCGTCTTACCGAGCGGCTGCCGATCACAAAATCGAAAAGTTTTTAGAAGTAAAAATTCTTAAAACCTTGCGTTTTCGAAAAAAAGGTAATGTTTTGGATAACCCCCTCCAGAAAGAAATTTAATTTTTTAAAGTGTTTAAAAAACGTATATACAGAAGTATAAATATTAATTTATTAACTTACAGTAAAGCCTAAACTATCTCTATAGTCTATTTTTTGCAAGAGATAGCAATAAAAATGTCTCGGGACGGTTAGAAGGTTGTAAACCATAGGCGCACCAGTCTCTGTGCAAAGAACAGGTAGAAATACACCGAATTGCGTTAAATAAGGATTATAAATTTTATATATATTTTAGTATCTTTCCGTATGTGCAACTGAGTGGTTATAAATTGTTAGAGTATTGTTCAAAGTATTACAGTATTGTAAAAATGGCTTCTCCGCAGAAACGCGCATGTCTCGGCCATTTAACTGAAAAGCAGATTGTTAAAAACGTATTCGATTATACAGGGTGCGGCAGAATGGACTCCCACATTTGGGTAGCAAATAAAAAGTCTACTATAAAATATGAAGCTAAACTTTTATTATTTTTAAAAAGAGCACACTTTAAGGTTTTTTTTAACTATGTTTTCAAAATTATATCGTGTAAGTGACGGCCGTTAGCAGCGACACACATGCGAAGGCGTTCCTAGAAGTTCCGCATCACTTTTATCTCTATAGTCTATTTTTTTGCAAGAGATAGCAATAAAAATGTCTCGGGACGGTTAGAAGGTTGTAAACCATAGGCGCACCAGTCTCTGTGCAAAGAACAGGTAGAAATACACCGAATTGCGTTAAATAAGGATTATAAATTTTATATATATTTTAGTATCTTTCCGTATGTGCAACTGAGTGGTTATAAATTGTTAGAGTATTGTTCAAAGTATTACAGTATTGTAAAAATGGCTTCTCCGCAGAAACGCGCATGTCTCGGCCATTTAACTGAAAAGCAGATTGTTAAAAACGTATTCGATTATACAGGGTGCGGCAGAATGGACTCCCACATTTGGGTAGCAAATAAAAAGTCTACTATAAAATATGAAGCTAAACTTTTATTATTTTTAAAAAGAGCACACTTTAAGGTTTTTTTAACTATGTTTTCAAAATTATATCGTGTAAGTGACGGCCGTTAGCAGCGACACACATGCGAAGGCGTTCCTAGAAGTTCCGCATCACTTTTATCACCATGTCTTGAGGAATAGCAGCATTTTCATCTCGGATCGCTGTCTTGATTTAGGAAAGTCAAGAACCAGTTGCCCTTAAGTTAGCAACCCATTTAAAAATTGTTTTCCGGTCTGGAACAGAGGCATTCAGAGGCAGGAAGCGCGTACAAAATACTCTTTTCGACGCGGTGACACATTCGTAATTTTTGAATAATAGCTCAATAACAAATACACGTTGGTCACCAGACCAAGACATAGCGCCTAGTAACAAACCTTATCAATCGCCCAAGCGAATGTGACCATCCCCACCAATGTCCAACTCCCATTACCGATGTTCTAGCCTGATCAAATGTGGGAGTCCATTCTGCCGCACCCTGTATTAGAAATGATCAAAACTCTAATTTAAGTGTGGACAAGATTTTCATTTTACCTAAACTGTTTAAAAAGGGTAAGTTCCCAAAAATAAACTCAAGCGCACCGCCCCTGTCAAGGTTTTTATCACATTATTCCCACGTAAATACAGGTAAACATCTGTTATTCCTTTGTATTTAACCCAAGAGGTTGACGAATATTAGAACGGAGTCTGCCGGCCTAAAATTATAATGCCTTATCAGTACATTACAGGTAGAATTGAAGAAAAATATTTATACTCTGACTAACACAGAAAGCGAATTGCCATAAAATTAAATTATTTATTACTCTCTCTTGCAACGAAACAAGGTATAATATCGTCATTTTTTGATTGAATTTTATTCTATACAGTGAGGATATTAAAAGTCCTCCCCCACTTTATCTTTCAAATGGGACAAGATATCGAGGTCGAGTAAACGGTCAAATTTTTCACCTCTGTCAAAGACAATTATAGTTTCACTATAGACTCCCAGGACGATGCTAAATTTTTGGTCATCAGTTTGGACGCTGGCTTGGCTGAATTTATGAAGCGGCAAATTATACGTACTGTTTACGTGTGTACTCGATGGATACCCGCTTCATAAATGCCACGAAGCGAGCGTCCAAGCTGATGACCCAAAATTTAGCATTGTTCTTGGTGTCTATAGTGAAACTACAATTGTCTTTGCCTCTGTAAAAAAATGCATATACAATAAACGAAAAAATTCGTCTCACCCTGTATAATTATGACTTACAGCGCAATCATTTGCCTTTGGAAAAAAGGCTTGTTATAAGTAAATTTAAATACCGAAATATTATTATTATTATAACAACCGTTTAAAACTTATAAATAAAATCCTTTTTTTTACTTTAACTTTGAAGGTCAATAACTCCCTAAGGAAGCGCGATAGAATTTTTTTTTATATGAAGTACTAATATTATTTTGGCTCACTCTATTACCCCTATCATTTTTGACCTTACCTTTCTAGACACCCTGTATTTATATTTTAGCCAATATTGTAGAATCGCTGACCTTAGCTTCAACTTAAAAAGTTTTAGTTTTTTTAGTGATTGCTCATAGTTTACTTGAGTGCAAGAAAATGTCAATACATTTTTATACACAATGAATAAAAATAAGTCAATAAAAGTAAATAATACGTGTGTAATAAAACATTTTTTTGTCGTTAAGGTCAGCAATATTTTTCTATGAAATATTGTAATAACAATTAATTGTTATTTGGTGCAAACTTATGTGACCAGCAAAAAAATCTACATAATCACCAATCTGATATATCACGTTCCTATTACGAAAATTATTTTTTATTTTTTTATTTTGAAAATCTATATTTGTCTATTTATAATTACATTAATGCTTTGTACAAAAAAAAAATGTGTTATAAACTATTGAATTTAAACATATACATATCTAATGTTTTTCATAAAATTTGCCTCCAGTTAACACCTGTATTAAAGCCCCCATTTTAGGTTTTTCCAATGAATTAGGCCCCCAATAGATAAATTTTGGTAGCGCTGAACAAACAAAACGCCAATATATTAAAAAAGTCGTCATCGCAGTATTAAAATATGACTGCAAGAATAAACAACACTTTATTGCAAAAATAATCAAGAGAACGGAATAATTTCGGTCTGTTTTTCAAATTTTATAATTCGCTTTATTACATACTGCAGATAAAAATTTGCAGACATTTTTTATTCCATTCTTTTTATTACTTTCGATTTATTTCTCACGTTACCTCCGTGAGTAGCCCCCGTGGCCCCAAAAAGTTGATCCACCTTCCCCACTGCAGGGTGCTCTATAACTACGTTACCAAACTTTAATAGTTAATCCCTTATATGTCTTTTTTTTAAATCTGATTCTAGCCTTACGAGCTAAGTGTTTTAGCCACAAAACTATTATGGTTTTATGAAAAAGAGTTCCTAAGATTATGTCCGAAGTTTGTTATTGAGATATAGGACATTAAAGTTAAAAAGCCGGTATTTGGTAAATAGAGACATTTTGCACCCCTTATTTTGCAATTCCGTTGTGGTTAACGTTATTCTGACTGCGCAGTAACGCAAACATGATCCGTTATCGTTATTAACCATACCGGACTTCTTTAATTACGGATGAATACCGAAGAGCTTATCGTTATTGTTAAACTGCGTGGTTGCCGGATTGTAGAAATTTTAATATCAATTATTTAAAAGGTTAAAATTTTATTGCCGTATTAATTAAAATATCATTTATACAAAGGCTCTAATTAGCGAAAAATATATAGCAGTAATGAAAATCAAATAGTGTTAAGAAATTCAAACGGACTTGCACTTTTACGGATATTCTAAATCAGTAATTAATTTAGATGTTACAATTTGGCACACTTGCTTTTTATTCTACTACCAAACTTAACCTTACTTTTTGTGTTTTGCTTAACCCAGTTTCTCAAAGGGGCTTAATCAACTTAATGTTCTTTTTTACCAGGGACTAAGAATATCGCTTGGATGTATGAGATCTACACCAAGAGCAGCCCTACTGGCTGAAGCATCAACTGTTGATCTAGAACAGAGGAGAAAATTGCTGGCCATAAAGTTCTTAGCCAAACTCACAACCATAAAAAATCACCCACTTCTGGAACAGCTTTTCAAAGGACACAAACATCTAAATAATAGCCCAGGATTACGTAGAAACTCCCAGACTCCTTATTTAATAAGAGCATTTCAATATTACCTACCCCACTTTCGTGAGATTTATAAAAGCGTGAATTTTCCCTGTTATGAAGTAGGCGAGGAAATCCTACACACCCCTCTTAAAACTATAAACCTTGGTATACAGAAGAGCGATTTACTTATTAAAGAAAAATTCTTGTCAGTAACCGAAAAATTTAGACAAAATTATACCTTCGTTTTTACAGACGCGTCAAAAGCTAATAATACAACCGGGTATGGAATAACTATTCCACAATTAAACTACAATTTCTCTTCAAAATTACCGGACATTCTGTCAATTTGTAAGTCTGAGATTACTGCCATTCACGAAGCCACAAGAGTCATTATTAAAAAGTCCATTAAAAATGCAATCATCTTCTCGGACTCAAAAAGCGCGATTCAGAAAATTAGTGGTAACCTACACTCAGCTACAGCTGATTTTTGGACCTTAAGAACGAAACGACTTATTTTTTTGGCTAACGGGAATGGTTTTAATGTTAGGCTTGCCTGGATTCCGGGACACTCTGGAATACCTGGTAACGATAAGGCTGACAAACTTGCCAACATAGGTAGAATTTTAAATATCCCTAAATCAATGCCCTTTGATGCTATCGAAGTCTATAACCTTATAAAAACAAAACTATTGCAACAATTCTCCAATAATTGGAAAAACATAATTAAAGAGAAAAAATATAAATATCAACAAGTACAATCCGAATTCCCGACCAAGAAATGGTTCACAAAGGTATCCAATATGGATCGTAGACACATAACAACAATCATTCGAATGAGAACCGGACACTGCTTAACAAAAGAACACCTTTTTAAATTAAATATAACAGATGATCCTCTTTGCGACTGTGGACAGGTAGAAACAATTAACCACATCTTTTTGAATGCCCCATTAACGTCATCCCAGGTTGGAACCCTTATGAAGAGTTTTTAAAATTAAAATATTCAGCCCCCATCTCAATTTCGTCAATACTCGAAAAACCAAATGAAAACACAATAAAAGTCATCATGCATTTCATTAATCATAATAGAATAAAATTGTAATGCTCAACTACTTGATCCTTACCTTTTAGATCACATTTCACCAACCCCTTGCCTGTCTTTTGTTTTTTATGTTACCAACATGCCTGTGTTTAATTTAAACTAACCATGAACACTTTTATCATCTGTGCATGAATATTAACGCTTGTAGCTCTCTGCCTGCTTTCAGTATATTTATGGATAAACTCACAGCACTTTGATTGTCCATAGACAAAGACATTTGCTCGGGGGTCCTGGAATGGTACAACCAGACAACACCAGGATCGCCACCACATAGAGCTGGCAATTGCCTTGCAGCAACGCCATAAACAAAGCAGTATCCAGTATCCAGTATTGTTTGCATCTACTTTAAAAAACGAAATCAACAGAAGTGTTTGCATATATTTAAATATCAATTTATATCTTATGTAGAATAAAAGTAAATACTGATTTTTCGTTAACTTTAAAATCGGTGAACCACAGGCAAAAATAAGGTTATGTGTCGAAAGCGCAGACGCAAGATAAATTTATTCGAAGAGGCTGCAAAATCTCTGTCTAAAACTGCTGCCGTAATAGTTATGTTTAATAACGATAACCATAAGGAGGCCCAAAAACATCTGTTATTTTAAGAGGTGCAAAATGTCTCTAATATTTTAAATATTCTTAAACCAATTTGGTTAAAATTTAATACATTTGTTTGAAATAATCAGTCCTTTATTTACCTTTATTATATTTAAAAAATCTGCTTAGCTTACTTTTTAATATACCCTGGTACTATATTAATTTAAATAATCTGACCGACACACGGTCTTGAAATCGGTGTTACGGATTAGTAAGATCAATAATAATCTGTTATAAACTTTCATTTTAGCTATGTATATGATCCAAAAGAAAAAGAAATGCGTTTACTAAATACCGTTTTAGATGTGCCTCTTCATATTTTGGTTTTAAGTAAGATAATCCACATGATTCTCTATACAGGGCATCTCAGATGATGATATATGCACCTATTAAAATTATTGATTTGTACACGCTTACTTCATATTTCTATTAAAAAAAAAAATAAAAAATAAACTATTTACTTTTCAGACGACGACAATATAGTATTTTTTTGCCGCCACATGCAATTGCAAATATACCTGAAAATTCATAAACTACTCTGAATTTAAACGTGTAAAGGAAAAATATCCTAGTCTAAGATCCAGATAGAAAGCGATCTGCGCCTGTTTAACGGTCAAAAACTAACTTTATTAGTTTCAGAATTGTGGCCATCAAATGAGGAATTTAGGTGATTTTTAAAGTGTCGCCATTTTTTAGTAAGTAAATATATTGACTTTATATTTAAGGATTATAAAGTACTCACCAGGAGCTTTAAAAATGTACCACAAGACCCCCCTTTCCATTTAAATGTTTTCCCAATTGGCGCCCATTCGCCATCTTGATTGTTGCAACTATCATTTTTACAACCAGATAGAACCAGTCTTCTCATCAATCTGGGGTATTAATTAAACAAATATAAAATCGTTGGGCGTAGCGTATCCAGAGAAAATATTATGATAGAAATTTCACGTGCTATCAAGCACAATATAACCATATTGAGTTTGTTGTAAAGTAATTTGTAACCAGCCATTTTGTTATGGCGGCCATCTTGAATTTACAATCATAAAGAATATAATATATTGCATTGTCATTATGTTTAAAAGTGTGTACCAAATATCAGATCGATCTGTCGTCAGGAATTTAAAAGTAATTGAAATTTTACCCAAGCAAACAAATAAACTGGAAAAGCTCAAAACCCTTAAAAACTGTAGTATGGAGTATACACCAAAAATAAAATTATTTTAAAATATGCGAAAAAAATTTTTTTTGTTTAGCTCCTTTCCCATTTTCCCTTTCCACCCGTAAACATCCAAAATTTTATCGTTAAAACAATCACAGTTCTCGCAGAAAAATTTTGAATGGTTTGCATAAAAAATTGTAGAGTAAAAAAATCAACTGGCCATAGTTAAAAAAAAGATAAATCATTTAGAAAAATTTAGTTTACATAGTGTGTCCCAGGATAGGTGTTACAAGAGAACAAATTAAACAAAAATATATTTTCAATCGGCATTTTGGGAAAACTGGTCGCATGGTCTAAAACTAATAAATGCCAAATTTTAAATCGATTGGTAATATACAGGGCGACTGTATAACTTAATATATTAAAAATAATCCTAAGCAGTGCATCGTGATTTTCTTTAAAATAAAACGTAAAACGGCTTTATGTAAATTACCAAAAATTTAAATAAAAGTGAATGTTTGGGTAAACCACGCATTAATAAAACGAGGACCCTAATTGCATCTTTAATGTTTTTAACAAGAAATCTTCGAACGTAAATCCATTTTTGGTCGAATTAAATTTTAAAGGTTACCAAAATTAAAATAATTGTTTGGACCATTCTTTTGTCTTTACTCCGTGATCTAGATACATAAGTACAAATGGCTCCTGCGGTTTAGACGAATTGCTTTTTGCAGTCGGTTTTTATCGCCAGTCGTTCCTACAAAAATATGTTATCATGGTTCCGTCATGGTCACGAGTAATAAGAAACATACAGAGCGTGTTTTGTTACTGCTAACAAAAGTTTTCTATACAGACTGTCCGCGGATAGGGTTGCCAGGTCGCCAAAACCTAATAGCCGGCGGACCTGCGAATTTGGGTAAAAAGGCCGGACATCCTGCATTTTTAAGGATTTTATACAGGGTGTTTCCTAATTGCTGTAACAAAAGAGGCGTATTCCTAAACCAATTTTATAAAAAAAGTTCATATAAACATAGGTCCGAAAATGCATGGTTTCTAAGATACAAGGTGTTAAATTTAAAAAAAATCGGGTTTTAAATAATATCTTAAATGTGCTTTATCATATTTTAATAAATGTGGCGGTGGTATTTGTTGAAATGAAAAGTTGATTTAGCACTAAACTAATTTTAATAAGTGAGACCAGTGGCGGCGTAGGATGCATCTTAGCTGATATTATTTAAAAAAATGTACGCCAATGACTTGCAATGATTTGCAACTTTTATACTTTTTTGGAAAAAACACCTACAAATATAGTAGAAATTTAACCCTAAACACATGAGAATCAAGATTTCTAGTTACCACACGTAGGTCCATTACAATTCAGATAATTAATATTTTAAGACCCAAAAAACTTTAAAATTTACATTTTTATAACCTAAAATTTCTTTAAATGTAATTTTTGTACATACAGTTTTTGTGTTAAAACTAAGTTTACACCTTATTGTAATCCGTTCGAATTTTTGTTTTTATAATATGTTTTTTTACAAAGAGAGAAAAAAATAAGTAGGCGTTTTATATAATTTATTATTACTACAGCCAAATAAGATATATTACATAATTTTTAATATTTACTTAGTCAACAGATGCAAAATTAGAATTATTACTTTCTGTTTGCCTAATGCATTAAAAAATTAGGTGGGATTTCTACAAAAGCCTTTTTATTTTTCGCATAAACAATGACAAATGGTGACTGGTTTCTCGTATTTTTGCATAACGTTAAATAAGACCCATCTCGGTAAACTCTTTAATCACTATTTTGATCTAAAATCCAAATATCATTTAATTATACTGATTAGTTTTTCTTGCATTGCTGTTTTATATGCATCCAAAAATACCTTAGGCAGCTCCAAAAGAAACATTGGGAAATTTTTCCGGTAATTTTCTAGAAACCGGCGGCAACTCCGATTTTGACGAAATATGGTATACGGGGGTTTTTGGGACGCTGATCACGAATCTGAAAGAATTATTTGGCGGAAACGTTTCGTTCTCGATATATTCATCATCAAAGTTCAAATTTGAACTAAGCTTATTTTCACTATATTCCCCCTTCTTTTTGCACACAATTCTTGATTTAAAGCTAAAGTGTCACGCAATATTTGATTTTCACCTTTTAAAACCCCGTTTTTCTACGTTTTTACATTATTTTTGAATTAAATTGCGTGGCTGTTCTTTGATAATGCGGCAACCATACATACACATAGGACTTCATGGCACACTGGGATTGAAATGATTCAAAGGATAGCTATGCAATTTAATGCAAAAATAATGTAAAAACGTAGAAAAACGGGGTTTTAACAGGTGAAAATCAAACATTTTGTGACACTTTAGCTTTAAATTAAGAATTGTGTTCAAAAAGAAGGGGGAATATAGTGAAAATAAGCTTAGTTCAAATTTGAACTTTGATGATGAATTCTTTCAGATTCGTGATCAGCGCCCCAAAACCCCCGTATACCAAATTTCGTCAAAATCGGAGTTGCCGCCGGTTTCTAGAAAATTACCTAAAATTGTATGTGGGGTATCATGTTTCTTTTCTTCATAAATTCTATAATTTTTATCACGAATATGATTAGACTTTTGAGGTTCTTTGAATGAACATGGATGTTTTAAAATTTTAAATTATATTTATTACCTACTCTTTCATCCTTTTTAAAGTATTTCATAACATTAATAATAATATTTTTTTGCCGAATGGGAAATTTGCTTTATTTTGACAAAAAATCTGTCACTTAAAAATTATTTTGACGTAACCAAGTAAAATTATTTTAAATGTCTTAAGGTACAACGGCACTTTTTCTGTTAATTTTTTGTTTCATCTGGTTTGGTAAAGTTAAAAAAAGAAAAAAAAATCGCTGGGGGTAATATTTTTACCATACAACTTTTTTGTTTTTTAATATCTTAGTTTGCTTAATTTACCAGACAAAAAGAAAATAAAATCCGTCGAACTGCATATTTCTCGACCATACAAGAAAGATTACAGCATTTTTTTCTTTTAAAAATTAGGTGTTATACCTTTTATTAGCAATGGGGGCTTTATCCGGACGTCCGGCAACCTTATCCGCGGATGGGTTTACATGAGAAAAATGGATCAAAAATGTTATTTTTGCATTAAAAAGTCATTCTGAATAAAAATGTTTTCTTAAGAGTAATAATAGTTTACGCGGTACATATGTTGATTTTAAATATGGGTTTCAAAAAACTTTAAAAGTATGATTTGTCTCCAAAAGTATTACTATACCTTTATTTTTTATTCTGAAGTAAAATATCTTTTAGAAAATTTATTTAGAATAAAGTATGCAATCGATAAAAATATTACTAAAACATTTAACTAAAATGTTTTGATCACATTTATTTGCAACTGAAAAATTTTAAGGTAGAAGAGTAGAAATAAAGCCATTGTTATTGTCTGCCTATCAAACACAAAAGCTATTTAAAAAAAAGTAATTTAAAAAAATTAAGGTGGTGTACTATTAAGGGATTACATCCGATTGTAAACACGAAAAAACCTGTTTTTTTGTGAATTTTTTGTGAAGTGGCTTTTTAATAAAGAAATATTTACAATCAATGTACATGTAGTAAATTTGATGTATTTTAGGAATCCGCTATAAATTTATAAATATATTGGGTACCGTTGTTCCTGTAGTAGCTCTCCTAGAGGACCTCCAAAAAAGGTGTCTGGCGGTGAGGAAGATATCTCTAATCCAAATTATTTAAAAGGAAAAAACCAAAAGATTTATATTTAGGATAGGTTAACACAGGTATTGATCGTAGGATTAGTCAAAATTTTGATTTTTGATAAAATGGCGACTTTTTAAACAAAAAGTGGCTGGAAAAATCGAAATTATTATGAGAATCCTAATTCCTACGATTATTACCTGACAAAAGTATCTAAGAAGATTGATGAAAATTTCAAGCCGATCGGTCCAGCCTTTTCGGAGAAATTTTCCTCGCCAACTTTGAAAACATCGTTTTGAGATAAACGCGTTTGAAATTTTGGATACCATTTAACGTAAGTTAAAAAAATACAAATACGTGCATATCTCCGAAACTATTTGCCGGATCAATGTGAAATTTTTAGACAATATTCTCAAATACATTCAAAATATGCAAAGACAAAAAAACGATTTTTTAAAAATTACAACCGGATGTAACCCTTTAAAAAAATTCTTGTGGTACCGAATCTCGAGTTATAAATTTACACCCTCCTTAAGTTTTTAATTTTTTGCCGTCCAAAATAAGTAACAATATTTATTTGTTGGGTTATTTCTGTTGAAGAAATAAAGCCATTATTAATCTCTGCTCGTTAAACACGTATGCTATTAAAAAAAAGTAATTTCAAAAAAAAAAATAGGTGGTACAATCTTGAAGAAAGATCCTGTGGTACCGGGTCTCAAATTATAAATTTACACCCTCCTTAACTTTTTAATTTTTTGCCATACAAAATAATTAAAAATATTTATTTGTTGGGTTAATTTTGTTGTTTTCAAATGAGTCATGAGAATTGTATTATCCTTGAAGATATACAGGGTACGAGAAAAAGTTTGATTATTTCAATGGAAGACCCTATATATATATAATATTATTAATAAAAAGATATTTTAAAGAGCTGTAAAACATACCATATTTATTATATTTATCCACCTGTTAGTTTTTAAAATATGGCTACCTAAAAGAATAAGTGCAAATTTCAATTAAGTATATCACGGAAATTTCTTCTGTGACATTTTTTTTTAACTATGTAGCATTTATGTAACGCATTTATATTTTTAATAGTAATTTAATATACAGGGTGTACCATTAAAAAAATACTTTTGTCCATACCCTGTATATCTTAAGATATTATATCATTCTGATTACAAAAAGGCATACTACAGTATTAACCCAACGAAACAGTATTTTTATTTGTTTTATACGGTAAAAAACGGTTGGGAGGATTTGAAATTATTACGTTTCTATAATGAAAATAAAAATATATTCTTCAGATTTAAATGGCCATCCATATCTCCGAAACTATTAAAAATAAATATATAAAATGCGGTTTTTTGTAATGCTCTCTTAAATATCTTTTAATTGATAATATAATACACAGGGTGTCCCAAAAAACTTAGTTTTTTGGTTACCCTACATATTTTAAGAGATAATGAAAATATGATTACTGATTCTGAAACTACAAAATTAACCCGACAAGCCGGTATTTTTATTTATTTTGTACCATCAAAAATTGGATGTTAATTTATAACATGACACCTGGTACAACAAATCCATTTTATGAGCCACATTTTACTAAAGCAAATATTAAATTTTTATTAAACTGCTCTAAGCATTTTCCAAAAACCCTAATCTAATTTTAGTTAAATAAGCCATGATTTTATTATTTATGTATAAAAAAAAGACATACCGGATCTGCGGAATTATACTGGGGTCCTTCTTTCAGAAAGTCAATGTGAATCATCTTGAAGTTCGTCTTCCAACGTAAGAAAATCGGTGTCTCTTTCGTTCGAAACTTCCTCAATTCCAGGTAACTTTCTTTGATTTTCTCTTTCTCTTATTTTATGGAAAACCCACGGAGTAGTTAATAAACCAGTTTAGTGGTTACTGAAAAAACGGCACACGATTTCCGAACGTCAAGGACAGCATACGTGAGAACCAGTAAGAAGCGAAAATGTGTGTCAGCGTAGCCAAGAATGGCCGTGAAACGGTGTCAATGAAACCAAGACGCGATCTTGAACTTCATTGAATGCCGAAGAGATTCTTCTTGAAGAAGAAAGGTCCCTGCTACACCATCTGATCTCGAGAAGAAATGGTACCATATAGAAATGGGGGAAGTGAAGATATGTAGGTGAGTGGAAGCAAGTACCATTACCGTTAATGTCGGAAGTGAGAGTTAACGCCTCATTTCTTTAATGTGTGTACGAGGGGAAATTAAATACAATATTTTGATGCTTTGGTGCAGTGTTGAATACAGACATTATTTACCGAGGGGCTCTAGTGTTGCCAACGGGTGGAATGAGGATACATATTTTCTTTACAGGTGCTACTTTAAAACGTATGTAGAATTTTTGACAATCTGTGGAAAGAAGATGGTTTAAATCAGCAATAATGTTGGACCAATAGGTCGTCCTATCCGGAACAAGCAGTTTATTCTTTGTTTTATAAAGATTTGTTCCAGCAGGCTGTCAGAAATGTTTGCAACCGTTCGGATTCTGCGCACGTCTAATTTGTCGTTCCAGCAGTGCCATGTTTCTAACATTATACAACTGTTTGTTGTTCCAGCAGTAGTTTTAAGATTTTGGAAACATATTGGAAACTGTTTGAAAAGTTTGCAAACTTTTTTCAAACATTACTGATTAATTTTTAACATAACCTTTCTTGTATTGACGTATAAGCAATATGCACGCCTTGTTTATTTTCCGTTCCAGCAGAAAACTGTTGCCAACATTTCTGACTAATGTTTGTAACAATTTCTGCGTTTTACGATTGTTGCTAACATGTTTCCAACATTCTGCTGGAAAAAAACATATAATACGCGAAAAAATGTGTAGAACATGAATAAAAAATAATGATATTAAAATATTTTCTTTATTTATTTCATGCGAAATTTCAGATGTTGAGTCCTCATTTAATTTTAAAATTCCATTTTATTTGACATTTTGCTAAATTTTCCTAATCTCACGTAAAATTTATGGAAATGCCAAAAGGCACCATTTGTCAAACCGAAATTGATTTTCTACCTGAACCTGCCCCAAAATTCGTTAACTTCTTTCTGTTTCTAGCTGCTTAAAAAATTACGTGATATTTGTACAAACCCCCTCCCTCCCTTAAATGTCTAGCATAATTTACGGACTCCCCTTACTAGTTATTCATTATCTATATAAAGTGTCCAGAGTATAGCCATGTTCTCTTAAGAAACAGATTTTGGAAACTATAAAAATATACATGTGCCTTTAACATTGGCGGTTTTCTCTTAATTTCCGCAGGATTCCACCATCAGATCCTGACTTGGTATAAAGCCAATTTGGAAGTGTATTCGTTTGAATAAAAAAGTAATTTTTATTTTTAGACGAAAAAGAAATTTAAGGTTTTATCTCTGCTGACAGGTACTAAAATGTGACTTTTTATAAAATATTTTTTCCCGGATAGACATACACGTAAGTAAAGGTAGCTACTTATTTTGGAATATTTATCCAACATTTACATTTTCTTAATATTAATAGTTTAACACATTTGTTACCTTTATATTATTCAAAATAACTATTAAACAACCACCCTACATTCCAAAATTTTAAATTAAAATACGTTAAATCACAAATTTACATTAACAAATATTTAATAAGTAATTATTACTTAAAAGGTTTCCATAGTAACGCAGGTCTAATTGTCATTTTATAAATTGGGCCAGGAATATTTTTTTCTACTACTGTATAAATAAGAAAACTTTGTGGTCCTAGCAACGCGAATGATAACGAAAGAGAACCTTCGCGTTACCTGGTTGCTAAGCGTTGCTAGCTACGAAAGTAATATTTTCAGCGCCTGGACAAAAAGTAAGATTAAAAAAAAAGAAAATATGCTTGTGGGAAATATTAGGATTTATTTATAAAAAGTAACTAATTTATGACAAAATATTTTAAAAACTAGGTTAAGTATTGACCTTAAAAGTAATTGTGCAATTTGAGCAATTAGCAAAAGAAATTGGAGGAATAATACTTGCATTAACAGTTTTTAAATTTGTTGTTGGGGTATCGTTATCACCTTTAACTACGTTAATATTCATATTTTTCACTGTTACTTCATTAGAGGAAATATTGGTAGGAATTTCGTGTAAAATCTTCTTTGAAATTTCCACCTTATTACTATAGGATTCAGCAATATATCCCTCCGCAACAGAAGAAGACTTCCAACCTCCATGCCTTTTTAAGTCCAAAATATCGACATCCGAAGCATTGGCAAGGAACGTAGTTGACGTTCTTCTAAAAGAATGGCCAGTGTATCTACTGATGTCTTCAAGCTTCAAAAACTTCGCAATTTCTTTAGGTACATTTGAAATAGTGTGCTTTCCAATTACTTGATTAACACATTTACCTCTTTCATAACGATACAATAAGCGCTCATCTAGAGCATTCCTTGGTCTCAGCTTAATATATTCCTGTAGAAATCTGACATAAGGAACTGAGCCTTCATCGTTGGTTACTACAAAGTTTCTTTTAACTTTATTTTTAGACTCACACTATTTTTACTATAGCCACGTCATTTCTTATTTCTACATCACTTAGCTTCATTCTGTATATTTCGTCTGTCCGGCATGCCCCAGCCACTCCCATAATGGCTATTACTTTCATTGCTAAGTAACTTTGATCAGGCGCGTTAAGTACAAACTTTATGATTTCTTCTTTTTTAAAATTTTTTGACTTTTTTGCCTCATAACCATCGTTTTTCCTTTTAATAAAAGCAACTAGTTTCTTGAACTCCGAAATATCTTGATTTTTGTTTACGGAAATTGTTAACTTGAGCATGGAATATACAGACCAGAGGGTTGGTGGTGATAAAGACTCGGATTTTTCTTGAAAATACGCCAACATCACATTCTCGTCAATCCGCCCCACATTTTTGTAGCAAGCCATTCAGAAAACGATTTATATGTTTGATGGTACCTCTCTTTAGATTTGTCTGGCAGAAGTTAGGCACACGCAAGGTCAGCTGCCTTTTGGATGCCATTTTCATATTCATTTAACATTTTAAAATGGGAATCGATTTATACTAAATTAACAATAATTCAATATCTGACAGTGCTGATGACAGACAATGTCAACAATGTGTTGCTATGGATTAATTTTTAACAGGTAAAATTTCAAAATCTATATTTCTATTAAAACATGATATTAATGATTATTAAATTATGCGATACATAAAACAGTAGCAGAAAAAAATATAATACATTACACGATGCGAAAGGCCTTTCAAGTGTTCGGAGGTTTTAAATAGCCTCGGCTTCGCCTCGGCCATTTAAAACCACCTCACACCAAAAGTAAACTTTCGCATCTTGTAATGTAAATAACTATTAAATTTTGAAAAATTATAACAAATTTTTGGTACATTTTGTATTACTTAAAAATACATATTTTATTAACTAGTCCTAAATTGTATTGAAAAATAGAGGTTGCCATTATATAGGGTGTTACAAAAATGTTTAGGTTATTTTTTTAAAACCTAAATATGGCTCAAAAGTATTTTCTAGGCAACCCTGTTGCAATACCTTTGTTTAAATACTTAATTTAATATCAAATAGTTTTTATTCGTTAAACAGATAATCCTGAAAAAGAAAATCGATTTCATCTGGGTACCAAGCCAGTAGCGTATTTACAAAAGGCTGAGTAGGCTGAAGCCTAGGGCGGCGTTTTTAGGGGGCGGCAGACGTTTTTAGGGGGCGGCAGATTTTGTACTTATAAATTTAGTGGATTTCGATTTTTTTAGTACGTAGGAGTGAAGGTGAGGGCCTTTTTTTTTTTTGGTGTTCAAAATTATTTTTTAAGGAAAAAGGATAAAAATAGGGGCGGCGAAAATTAAATAGCCTATGGGCGGCAAATGTGTAAATGCGCCTCTGTACCAAGCCATGTGGGCATTAAGGGTAATGAAAAGCAGATCATCTGGCCAAAAACCCTCAAATACATCTTAATCTCGCTACTCTTTCTCGCTGACAGACTTAAACAAGTTCACAGACAACGTAATCAGAGATTCCATACAACTGGAGTGGGACCTGCTCGATGAGCCCAACAAACTACAGGAAGTTAAAGAACTCTTCTTTGAGAAGACCGACCTGTCTACATACTCTAGCAGACATCTGAAAATCATGGCTAGATTAAGAATGGGACACACAAAACTGACTCATGGCTTCCTAATGGAGAAATCAGACCCCCCTCATGCCCTGACTGCCAAACTATTCTAACAATTAAACACATTTTTGAAGAATGCCCCAAATACAAAAGATCGCTCATGACTCACAACATCACTGGTTTACTAAAGGAAATACTTAAATACGAAAACACGTTCAAAATTCAGTCCTTTTTGAAAGATGCAAACCTAGAAGACATAATATAAAAGCCCATTCCTGGACACTAAAAGCCCAAGAGGCTGCTGTGTCCTAAATCAATATCTCTCTCTCTCTCTCTCTCTCTCTCTCTGAGTGCAGGTCGCGTTTTATTCCGACCTTAGACTATAAGGAACGATAACAAATTTGCAAAAAAATCCGTTTATAATAGAATTATTTTTTGATGTCCCCTATAAACTGGTTACCATAGTTTAGCCATATATTATAACTCGTTGGCGAAATGCACGTTGTTTGCTGACGTCAAAGAGAAATTTTGGCTTTTGGCAAATGCAAAAAAAACTTTTTTATTTTAATCTAAAAGGTAGATAAACATTTGATGACATGTACTTTTTATGTATTGTGTCTGTTTTATAAGTTTTAAGATTGTTTATTGACGATTACTGCTGATTGGGTAGCTGTAAAACCCAACCATGAAAATATTATGTTCTTTAATTATGTGTTTTGCTATTTAAGAAATAAACATCTTAGAAACAAGATATATATACCTATTATTAATTAAACAAATTATGGTTTGGCCTTAGAAAACTGAAAGGACAAATGTCACACATGTTAAAGAAATGGAAATAAACATCGTTAATATATTGTTTTGCGAAAAATTATAATTCATAGAAAATATTATTTTGCAAGTCAGAATGAAAGTAAATAAAAATCCCAAAAACTCAACTCCTTTACAATCAAAACACCGTCAGCATTTTAATAACAAGTTTATCACCGGTTTTAAGATGAAATTCTTTAAAAAAATTACTTAAACTCAAACAACAAATAGACCTAAAATGATGTTAATTTTGATATAAAAATTTAAGATATTCCAAGAGGTTTTTTCGAAAATTTATGACGCAGTTTCCTAAATAATATATTATTTTATTAGGACAGGTCTATTTATGATTTTTAAAGATATGAAGAATGATGGGTTAAATAATTTAAAATTTTCTGCATGTTGCCTTAGCATAAAGCAAAGGTAACCAAGCATTATTTAAATTAACTGATATTAGAGAAGTATTGCAAGTTGCCTTATTAAGCTCGAAAATTATTAATACCGGCCTTATTTAAATAGTTAACGTTATTGCAAATCATATTGACAGTACCATTAACCTAAAAAGAAGGGGAAACAATTTTAGTAGATTTTCTTTATTGTTTTGTACACAATTACAGAAATACATTTAAAAAAGCAAGGTTTTAAGTATTTTTACTTCTAAAAACTCTTCATTTTTGGGGTCGGCGGCCGTTCGGTTAGACGAACAGTTCCGAAGTTAAAATAAGGCACGACCTAAAACCGACATAAGTAAAGCCAGGCACTATACTTAATAAGGGAGTCCTTATCCTACTTTGCATCTGCGCAAGCTCAGATGTCAAAATAAGGCCGGTATTATGAGTGCCTGGCCTTATTTCACTGTGCAATAATTCTCTATTAATGCCATATAATACAGGGTGGATGTCTATAACTTGACCTAATTTTATCAAATATCACCCATTTTGAGGCCGTTTTACAGGGTCTTATTCGTTGTCAATTCAGCTTTAATTTTCATTCCAGCTTTGTTTTAGTGCAGTTTACGTTCTTCTTTTATTTTTTCAATTTTACACATTAGAAAAACTAACAGTTTAACTGAAACTGAACTGATAACGGATATGACAGTCTATAAGGGCCTTTAGCGAGTACCCAGAGAAAACTTTTAATAATATTTTGTTAGTTTAAACATTGTTCGCTTTTAAGATATGCTAGAAAAAATCAAATATTCCATTTTTGACAATATTTTTATAATCGATGATCCGTAGACCGGACCTCATTTTATGACCAATATTAATGGCACATGAGCCTGCAGCAAGCGGAAAGAGAATGGAAAGTGTACTCGAGAACGAGAACTACCGACAGAATTAAGTACAAATAATAATGCTGATGAGTCGATGAACTTTGTATCTTATGGCAAGTGCTATTTTTTATATGTCGGAAGTTTTAATCGTAAACAAAATTCTTTGATATTTCTATTTAATTTTGTACAAGGGAATCATAATAAAAATATCATATTTCTCCCATTGCAAAATTATAATAATAAAATTAACCTTACAATTATACAGGTTGTCCCATCGGGAACTGCTACGATCGATTTCTCTAAAAGTAGGCTTTAGAAAATTTTGAAAATTTGGTAACAATATAAAGTCAGGGACATACAACTAAAATATGTTGACAGTTTTAACACTTTCGGTTATGACGGAAGGTAATGTCAACTTCCTTATTTTAAATGGAACACCCTATTTATTATTTATTTTTAGATTCTGCGTAAAATTCTAAACATAATTTATGTGTAGTGTTTTATACCTAGGTTCAACCGTTTTTGACTTATTTTAAATTTGATGTTAAAAATGACGTTTGCAAGCCATCACATAACCATCACTTTTTTCTGAACGAGAGCCCTTAATATAAATTGGGGTTGGGTTCCTAGTAGAAAAAGAACTTCTGTAGGCTGTTTTGATATAATCGTTAAAAATTATATCGAAAAAACCCTAAAAGTCATTTTTTTTCAAATGGAAACCCTATCTTTTTTACCTTATCCTGTTAACAAAAGCGTAGCTAGGCGTAGGCGGTTGCCCACGGCCTCACGCCTTAGTTGTTTCGCGGTAAGGTGTAGGTATGAAATGTGACATAGGGAAAAAGCATAGAAATTAAAAGGTGCGAAGGTTTGTTTAGGCCCGTAAAGGGTTGTTCTTCAACTTTTTTACCCATGATCAGTGACCAGTGACGACAATACGACCTCGCCTACGCCTAATTTTGGTCACGCAACGCTACTGCCTATAAGGCATCCAAAATAAAGACAAGTTTGTATAACGATGTCTATTCAAAAAATTTTAGTTTTCGAAATATTAACAATTTAATATTTATCTATTCTAACAATGCTTTCATGTGCGGATAGGTACGGTGTAGTTGGCTATGGCGCTGCATTTCGTGGTCAGGGCCAACTAGAAGCCAAAATAAGTAATAGGGTAGGGCGGGGCTAGTTGAGCAATTTTTCACTTCATCATTTATAGCTCCTCAAAAATAAGTCTTAGGGGCTCATAATGCATACTGATGGATTAGCAATTTATCCCTTAGCAATAGTGTCCATAGTAATTTCTTTCTAATAAGTCGAATTTAGGAGCTACATCTATTTTATTGTAGATAGTCAAGTATGCCCAACGTACCCCATAGGTGAGGTAAGTTGAGCAAGGGTATGGGGCTAGTGGAGCACTTAGAAAGTATAGTCAAATCATGGCTTGAATGTTAGAAACGTTTACAAAAAAATACATTTTAACAATTTACTGTTTATATTTATAATCTTATAGAGTCAAAACAACAATTATCATTAATAAAACAGCAACGTACCTAGCTTAGCTTAACTATTGGATTTAATATCTAGCAAGAAATGCCTTACCAATTTTTTTTTAAATTTTAGTTTGTAAATTTTATTTAAATTTTTAAAATTATAACGTTTTTCTATATTTTTATTTAAAAATGTTTTTGTTAGAAAATTTTATTTAAAAATTTTAAATTTCCATTGACTCATCTTCGTTTTTAAAAGTTTTTTAGCAGTTTTATTTTGCTTCTCTTGTAATGCCTTCTGTATTTGTGAAAATTGCAGCTTTTCTTTATCTTCTGTTTGATTTGGCTTTTCTTGGACCAGCCTTTGGGTATGGTCGAACTATTTCCAGAGAAAATTTATAAGTTAGATAGGTCAGCTCGTTTTCTTTGTTGCTTGTACAAAGTTTGGGTTGCAGCTTCTTTTAAATCTTGAGGAGACTCTAGTAGTCTTACTGTTATAAGTCCGTATACTAAGAAATAATAAAAAAACATTTTATACTTAAAACCGTGTGGGCAACTGTAGCTCAACTAACCCCAACCTGAAACTTTAAAGGAAAAGTGAATTTATTAAAAATCCGGTTAGAATTATATCCAAAATCTTTACACATAATAAAACTGCAATAAATTTACTTAAGATTAACACTTACCTGATTGAGAACGGAATACATTTAACTATCACAGATAAAATTTTCCGGCTTGCAATTATTTAACTTTTTAACACAAAATAAACAATGCGCACGGATACTTTTCTCGATCGCCGCGTCACCACTAGTGGTCGCACAATGAGTTCCCTTGCGCAACCCCTTCTTTACGCTATTTGATGCTTTCGCGTGCGGTCGATAGTTTATGAGATATTTTGATTGCCCAACTTACCTCTATGCTCAACTAGCCCCGCCCTACCCTACTTAGAAGCATTTTTAAAGTAGATAAATAATAAAATGGTCATATTCCAAAAAAAATGGAATAGGCATCCTTATACAAACTTATCCCAACCCTTATTTTTGATGCTTAACAGGTAAGGTAAAAAGAGATGGGGGTTTCAATTTGAAAAAATTGACTTTTAAGGTTTTTGTCTTTATAATTTTTTACGATTAATTTTAAACACGTTGTATTTATTTATTGTGAAAATATTAATACAGTTTACTAAAGAAGTTCTTTGTCTACAAGGAACACAACCCCAACTCATATTAAAGGCTTTTGTTTAGAAAAAATGAATGCTTATGTAATAGCTTGCATACGTCATTTTTGACATAAAATTTAAAATAACTCAGAAATGGTTAAACCTATATAGGTATAGAACACTATAGATAGATCATGTTTAGAATTTTACGCCAAATCTAAATAATAAATAATATATTCCATTTAAAATAAGGAGGCATAATGGAGGAATGCAGGAATAAGGCATTAACTTCCGGTATAACCGAAAGTGGTAGAGCTGTTAAGCTATTTTAATTGTATGCCCCCTCTGACTTTATATTGTTACAAAACTGCAATGTCAACCAAAACGCGCCACCCTGTACCAAAGAAAACCTATTTCTTAATGTCAATTTTGTTCTTTAAGAAACAAAAGGATTTGCCATACACGACTTTCTGAATGACTTAAATTGTTGGTTAATTTATTCTATTATAAAGTTCATCCGTGGACATACGGTATAATAACACCAACTTCGGGCAGGTGTTAAGTATAACCAGAAGAATTTTATACGATAAACTTTACGCCTCTTTCGCGACCTTTAATTTCATGTTGTTTGTTTAACCGTACCATTCATCATTCATTCATATTCCATACCCCTGTTTTTTATTGTCAATAATAAAACAACGAAAACCAATGGCACTTGTCACAAAATAGGTAGGTATTAAAATTAAGAAATTCTTTATTGGTCAATAAAGATGATTTATTAAACGGTTCGAAAATAATTCATTATCTTTGCTTGTCTTCAAACAAATTGAAAAATTAATGAAACAAAGTAAAAGTTCAAGGCATAAAGAGTTAAAGATGATTTAAAAGTAATACCTATCGTAATTTTTACAATAATTTTACGATTTTATAAGTACGTTACTGCTTTCTTTAAATATAACAAGACAAGTAATGATTATTATTCACTAAACACTTAGTTTAAAAACCATCTTGGACAACAATTTCCCATTTTTTATGACCCCTTTCGATTTTTTTATCTTAAAATAGTGTAGAAAGACTTAAGGCAGCGCATGGGGCGCGCTACACATGGGGAGCGTATTAAGTTGGTAAGGTGGCGCAATAAATTAAAAAACAATTTTTTATTAAAACCGATTTTCAAAATTGTTGTTTTTAAATATTGAACTACAAACCTGATTCTAAGCATAACAAATTTTAACTATTTTTACTATCCAAGGACTAATGGCTGACATGCGCTTGCTTTGTGGCTCACAATCTCTGTAAGTTGGGTTTCACATTGCAAATGGTAACTCTAGGTTTTTTTTTCTAGTTGAAGCATATTTCTATATTTGGATGTTAATAAAGCCATAGCAGAAAATCAGGTTTCATAATAATAGGAATTGGGGAAAACTAACAGAATCCGTATCGCTTTGGCTTTTATTACTGAGAAGTCATTTGGAAGTTCGATACAGAAATTTGCTAAATATTTGGTACTGAAATTCATTTTTAGGGAGTTACTAGACAAAACGTCTATTAGTTGTTCCTCTTCTTCCAGTGATAGGCCATTAGGTTTACTGTCAAATGGCTAACAAACCCAATTCCAATTGGACAAATTAATATATTCTTCTGTAAAAATCTTTCGTCGGAAATTCGTACTCAGGTTTTCTAAATGGCCGTCCATGATTTTTAACATTATAATTTTTTTTTTTCTTCTAGTGGAAAATCCTGAATACTTCTACACAATTTGGGAAACATATCAAAGCAGTTTACTTTAAACTTATTTTTTCATAAATGCATTTTTTTACAAAAAGATTTAATCTTTTCACTTAAATCAAATACTTTCAAGTTTTTTTCCCGAAGTTGAAGATTAAAAGTTTTAAGTTTTTCAAAGATATCTACCAAATAATAAGAAAGCTTAATTGAAAATAACTTGTCGAAGAATTCTGCCGAACGCTTATGACTGTCTTCCTTTAAAAATACCGCTATTTCACTTTTCAGTTCGTAGATACGCTTGAGAATCTTATCACGTGATAACCATCTGGCTGAAGAATAAAACAATAAAGATTTATGTTCAGCTCCCATATCTGTACAAAGCGTAGAGAAAATCCTTAATTTCAATGGTCTAGTTTTTATGTAGTTACGACTACAATGCCTACTTCCAAAACAATATTTAGACTAAGGTTTAAAGACTTGGAAGCTTAAGCTTCCCCATGAATCAATATGTCCAAATAATATCTGAGGATTCTTCCATCGCAAGCGCTTCAAAATTATTCTATTAACCAGACATAGCTTGGGCCCTTATTAGTGTAAATCTCAACACAATGATAGCAATATTGATGATCCTAAATAATTCGTTGGCTGTAGTTATTTCTTCAATAAGTGTCCATTTACATATTGTGATACTCTTACAGAATCTGATGTAACAAATTGGGCTTCATTATTGGAGTCACTTGCTTCATCAAGTTAAAGAGCAAGTATTTTTTTAATTAGCTGAGATACAAGCTGCTTCTGAATGTCAGTAGTCCAGGAATATTAGGGGTTTTAACCTGGGAATAAGAGATAGTCAGTTTTATTTTTACACCCTTAAACATGTCTCAAAAACCTACTATTAGGGTGTCCGCGTCTACAGATTTTTCAAGGCCAAACGTCAAAGACCAGTTTTTTACATATTTATTAAAAATATTGTAGAGCATTAAATTCTCCATACTTTTTGTTTAAACATTTTTTTTATATCTTGAACCATTTTTGAGATAGACGGCGGAGGGAGTAATATTTAAGATCAACCTGTCGTCCCGAATAAAAACACGATGGAACTTTACAAATTACAATTAAATACATAATTCTGAATCTGTGGTAGAATGGCAAAACTCAATATGTCATTTTTAGTAAAATGTTGAGGAGAGATATGTTTAACTTTGTTACGTGGAAAATCATTTTGGTACAATATTAAAATTTTGCAACTCAATATGAAACAATTAGCTGCAAAATTTAAATATTGTACTAAAATTGTTGTTTTAAGGACTTACCAAAGTTAAAAATACCTCTCCTCAAGATTTTACTAAAAATGATATATCGGGTTTTGACATCTTACCACAGAAATAATGTATACATTTTAATAAAAATTATGTAAAAACAATAATATTTATTCATACTTACCTACTCGTGTAATTATTAAGTTATTTTTTTAATTGACCGGAAAATTGAATTTTCCACTCAATTTTTAAGCGGAAAATGCTATTTTACAGGACTAATTTACTTTCCGGTCCCTAGTTTACTTTCCGGTCTCTCATTTACTTTCCGGTCCCTGATATCAAAAAATCCTGTTAGCCATGACAAAAATTGTCAGAGTTCAATTGTTACTATTTGACAGTTCAAGATATTGTAAAGTAAAGAAAGCATCATTTTGCCAAAATGGAGTCAGACATGGAAAATCCAGATGAAATAATTGAAGCAGCCTTGCCTTATTGTCGTTTAAATATAACACTAAAAATTTACAGTTTTTTTCCGGTCAATTAAAAAAAAATTATGTACGATACTCGACCGGAAATAATTTTACGGGTCTCCTCAAAACTACAGGACTCGCCTACGGCTCGCCCTGTAAATGTTTTTCGTCGACCCGTAAAATACCATTTTCCGGTCTAGTAACGTAAATAGCTATTATTTATATTTATAAATATTATTTAAAAAAAGTTGGCACAAAACATGTAAATACTAAATTATACTCTTCCAAAAGTTTTTTTTATAAATATTCTCATTTTAAAAAATATTGGATCCACACGCAATAAGTGATCGTGACACGACTTTTGATCTCTACATAAGTTAGTTATTTTCCCCTGCAAGGCATAAATACTGCGGAAGACGTGCCCAAATAATTACATGCAGCTCAAGTCACGCAACATGCAGGGTTAGTAGAAAAAACCGAAACGGTGGATTATCTCAGCAACCGTTTAATATAAATAAACCAAATTTTGTGCCCAGGGGTAACTGAACATGAAAAATTTAAAAATTATATTTCCAAGATTGCCAAGTTTATAGCTTTTTCTTTAGCTTGGGAAATTTTAAAATTTTAAATGGTATACCCCATTTTTTATTATTGTATCTAATCAATTGCTTGTATCAATTTTATTGTGACCTGATATTATCGTTTTTTTACTCCTGTCAATTTTTAATATGTGAAATCAAGCTTGAATACAGAAACGATCAGGTATGGTCAATTATCTCAAAAACGATTTAACCGAAATTCGTCAAAATTAGTACAGGGGAGTAACTGGAAATTTTAAATTCAGGATACCTACCCAGTTGTTTTGTATTAATTTCGAAAAAGCATAATGATATATTCCCAAAATTGGCAGGAGTAAAAAAACAATAATTTAAGGTCATAATAAAATTGATACAAGCAATTGATTACAATAATAAAAAATAGGGTATTCCATTTAAAATTTTATAATTCCCCAACCTACAGTCAAAACTATAAACTTGGCAACCTTCAAAATACAATTTTTTAATTCTTTATATTTAGTTACCCCTAATTTATATTGCTAATAACTGTCGAAAACCCGTCGAATTCGACGGGGTTTAATTTAGTAATATAATTATATTACAAGTTAAAACATTAGGGCATATACCGGGTGATGCATCGCCGGGCGGGAGATAGGAAATCCCATGTAAATTTTAATGGGGTCAATTATTGGCTCCCCTAAATATTTTAGAGAAAAATTCTATTAAAGTTTATTGAAGAGCATGCAAATCTACGTCCATGGTAAAAACTTTAGATTTTTCGGTTAACCCGTTTGCTAGTTAGATGCTAATATATTTTTAAAAATTGTTACACTATTATCGCCTCATATTTATGAACAACAACAAAAATACCAGTTAGCGTGACATAACGTTGTCATTTTGAAATTTACTGCTTTATTATTATCAAAAAATCGTAGAGCGAAAAGATTAACCATAAGTTATACTACTGAAGAGAAAGTATTGATGGTTAAATGGTACTATCAAGGAAATAGTTACCAAAAGGTGTCAGACATGTTCTGGTTAGTTCTGGAAAATCAACAGTCGATAGGACTATCAAAAATTTTAGACCAAAAGCAAAGTGATAAATAACTGCAGATGTGAAGCTAGGGAGTATCAAAGAGAAGAAAATGTAAGAGATGATAGAGACTTGGAAATTTTATTGCACGTGGAAGAAAATGAAGGGAAGGTGAGTACAAGGAAACTTCAGGATATCATAGGAAAAGATCAATCAACAGTGCTCCAGATTTTGAAAAGGCATAAATACATTTCATACAAATATGAAAGACATCAAGAGCTAAGGAATGGGGATGAAATACGACGGCAGGAATTTTGTTTTGACATGATGGAAAGGGCAAACATAGACAGGGAATTTTTAAGAAATATTTGTTTTACTGATGAGTGCACATTTATGTTAAACAATGAACCTAATCAGCAAAATTACCGATACTGGAGCAAAGAAAACCAACACAGATTTGTCGAAACGAGGACGCAATATCCACAGAAAGTAAATGTTTGGGCAGGGATTTTCGGACAACATATTATTGGACCATTTTTTCTTAATCAAAATTTGAATGCAGAATTTTATTTGGAACTACTCGAAGAACTAATTTTACCCGCTTTAAATGATGTATCCAGGGAAAATCAGGAAATTTGGTACCAAATGCCCGGCACATAATACCCTGGCTGTTTGGAAATATTTACGCAATGCTTTTAATGGAAATGTTATTGGCCTACATCACACCATAAATTGGCTAGACAGACCTTCTAATATTTCGCCAAATGACTTCTTCCTCTGGGGCCATTTAAAAAGCCTGATATACAAGGATAAAAATTACTCCAATCTAGATGAGTTAAAAAATGTTATTTCTGCAGAATGCAATAAAATTTCAATTTACCAGTTAGCCAATGTAAGAAGACAATTTTATGAACGTCTGGGTTAGTGTCTAGCAGTCAATGGAGAAATATTTCAAAATTTTCTTAAATCTTAAGTTATTTCCAACATATTAATTATTGTAATAATATTATTAATTTATTAAAGCATGTAAATATTATAAATGTCATAAGTTCTTGAAATTTCATCACTGTACGATTATAATAAAGCACTAAATTTCAAAATGACAACGTAATGTCACGCTAACTGGTATTTTTATTGTTGTTCATAAATATAAGGCGATAATAATGTCACAATTTTTGAAAATATATTAGCAACTAACTAGCAAACGGGTTAACCGAAAAATATAAAGTTTTTACCATGTACGTAGATTTGCATGCTCTTCAATAAACTTCAATAGAATTTTTCTCTAAAATAATTAGGGGAGCGAATAATTGACCCCATTAAAAATTACATGGGATTTCCTATGTCCCGCCCGGCGATGCTTCACCCATATCTTGTTAAAATTTATTTGAATGTTAAATTCAGATTTTTATCGGTACCATTTCGATATTCCGATGGTAAAATAATGTACCGTTTATTATTTCTGACCTTAATTTTACCGTATGAAAGTGTTAAAAAACTATTTACTCGAGAATCACAGATAAACGGTACCTACCTACTCGCCGTCAATTAATCAATGAATCTTGTTTGTTCGACTTAGTAATATCGTTATTTGAGAAACAACGGTACTTTCCCAAAAAGAAATTTTGACCCATGATGTGTTAAAGGTAGAACAATAGACGAAGCCTTAACGTTTTTGGTTAAATGTGCGCGATGGCAGGCATGGAGTCAGTGGCGTAGATAAATTTATTACCTGGGGGGGGTAAATTATGGATAAAATATGGTTTAGTCTCGTTAGTGGCGTTGATGGCTGGTTACGAATCTAAACAATTTTTTTTCGGAAACGTTTCATCATTAAGATATCCATTATAAAAGTTAAAAAACAAACTAACTCTATTTTTACTATATTTCCCTTTCTTTCTGCACAAATCTTTTGATATAACACTAAAATGGCACACAGTATTTTATAAACATCTTTTAGAATCCTGTTTTTAATTTATTTAACACCTTTTCTTCATTAAACTACAAATTCTTTACTCCTAAACGCCGCCAACTAAGTAAAAATATGTTTTTTCTTTAAGCTGCTGTCAAGTAATGATTATATTATCAATAAGAAAAAAAAGTTTATAAGGTTTTTTCTAATGTTATGTAAAATATTGTTTGCTAATTTAGTATTAAATTAAGAATTGTGTAAAAAAGAAGGAAAATGTACCAAAAATAAGGTTTGTTTGATTTTGAACTTTGATGATGAATACCTTGAAAATGAAACTATACATATATTTAATTTCAATAAAATTGGCGTTAAGTACGATGTTTTTATAACTGCCTACATTTTTTAATGTGCGTTTTTTTCTGCAGCACATCTGGCAACCTTAATTATTCTTAAGCCTACTTTCGGTCACGATCGATTCTATTTAGTAAGAACCTAAGTTAAAAAAGAAAACAAACTTTTATAGATCTTGTTTAGCATTTATCTTTGTCTTTAACTCTTTAAAACAATACTATATCCTTTTCTAGCAAAGATAATAACTTATAACAAAACACGGCCTTAAAAACTGATATGGATATTATCTTTTTGCCTTTTTTCTTTTTGCTTATGTGTCTTACATAAACACAATCCTTCGACCTATAAAATGGTCCGTAACATTTGTTATTACGTGAAATATGTGAAAAAAAATATGTTTAACACTTTAGGGACTAAAGTGGTTACTAGTCCTAGATAGTCGGAAGTTAGGGGCAATGAGAAAATAGATAAACTAGGAAAACACAGTTCATCATCCAAAATTTCAGTCACCCAGAACCAGTCTCTGTACCATCAAAACAGGCGACAAAAACACCAATAACTAGTAGCCCAAAAATTATCAACATGTAGATCTTGGCTTGCGTTACCTAGTCAAAGACGTGCAAAGTCTTAGTAATAGACCTTTTGAAAAACTAAGGTCTTTCTTCTGGCACACACTTAGATAGGACTACTAAAAGGTTACTGTCATTTTTAAGAAAACACTTGCAGACAATGGGCATACACAATGGTCCTCCAACATGCGTAGGTTTTATATATGAGGCATGAAAGCGGGATGGACGCGATTTATGAATTCCTACTGCGTGTCAGCGCCTTCATGGAGTTGAAACGCAGTAGCAAATACGAACAGTATCACCTTTATTTACCTCTTTAAACCCTACGTGAGTTTGGTGCTGCAGTCTGGGAGGAATTTAAAAGCATGCAAATGCATAAGCGGTTTGTGAATTTCTACTGCGTGTCAGCGCCTTCATGGAGTTGAAACGCAATAGCAAATACGAACAGTAATCACCTTTATTTACCTCTTTAAACCCTACGTGAGTTTGGTGCTGCAGTCTGGAAGGAATTTAAAAACATGCAAATGCATAAGCGGTTTGTGAATTCCTACTGCGTGTCAGCGCCTTCATGGAGTTGAAACGCAGTAGCAAATACGAACAGTATCACCTGTATTTACCTCTTTAAACATTACGTGAGTTTGATGCTGCAGTCTGGGAGGAATTTAAAAGCCTGCAAATGCATAAGCGGTTTGTGAATTCCTACTGCGTGTCAGCGCCTTCATGGAGTTGAAACGCAGTAGCAAATACGAACAGTATCACCTGTATTTACCTCTTTAAACATTACGTGAGTTTGATGCTGCAGTCTGGGAGGAATTTAAAAGCCTGCAAATGCATAAGCGGTTTGTGAATTCCTACTGCGTGTCAGCGCCTTCATGGAGTTGAAACGCAGTAGCAAATACGAACAGTATCACCTTTATTTACCTCTTTAAACCCTACGTAAGTTTGGTGCTGCAGTCTGGAAGGAATTTAAAAGCATAAAAAAGTATTGCCATGGGGTTGCCTAAAAAAATTAGGTCAAGGCTATGACCATTGAAAAAAAAGTAATTTTTAAAATTTTTGGGTGATCCTGTATATTGTCAATTTTAATTTTTTTATTGTACATGACAGAACTAATATATTTGTACATTTTGTTTCTTCGATTTTATAAAACTGCGGTAATTTTTTTAAATTATAAAGTTTTTTTCGTACATCCTGTATTATTTAACAATATATATTTTAATAACCAGCAAACGTAAGTATTTAAAAATATAGTGGTTGCCATTATACAAGGTGTGTCAAAAATTTTAAGGTTATTTTTAAAAAATTTAATATGGACTATGACCTTGACCTAATTTTTTTAGGCAACCCTATTGCGATGCATTATTCCTGTAGATAGAAAGCGTCGCTAGGAAATGTACTTTTCCGGCCGAGATTTTTTCAGGCTCTTATCTTTTATCAATGGTAACTGATGACATTTGTGGAAGTCAATCAACAATACATGACAATATGATAGCATTATAACGTTTTATATCGAGATCAAATAAGTATAAAGATTATATTATTTAATAATTAAATTAAAAAAGATATAATTTTATGATACCTAAATCGAAAACCAAAGAATTATTTTATTTCCAGACTCCGTACTCTCCGTGGTTACTAGATAAATGTAAATGGATAGCTTCTATAATAATTCATCAATTTTAGGTAAAGGACCAATTCTAAAACGGTATTTACCAATAGGTTATGTTGACGTTTAAACAATTATCAATTTTAGGCGTTCAACCAATTATAACCGCGGTATTAAATGGTAACAACTTTGATGTATAATACATTGTTGAAACGATAACATAACCAATTGGTTAATACCGTTTTAGAATTGGTTCTTCGCCTAAAATTGATGAATGTCATACGTTAAAGTTGTCACCAATTATTACCGCGGTTATAACGCCTGAACGGCTAAAATTAACTATTGTTTTAAAAGTTTTGCGTCACCAAGTTGGTGACAGACGTCATTCTGAACAAAGAGCAGATTTTTAAATGCCATAAAAAGTTATTTACTTTCTGATAAGTTACCACCTTCTGGTCACCCATCACATTTTGTATAACCTTTTGCTAATGACTTTATTATTGTGAGCTATTTTTAAACTTTTTGGTATCAAACGAAAACAAAAACCTATTAATAAATTTAACTAATAAACATTTATGGTTATTCTAATAGATTTTAAAACTATTTTTAGAAGAATGTAAAAAACAACTAATTTGTATTTAGTTTTTACGATGGTAACTATTGTTAAATAATTGTTAAAAGTGTCAATATTTGCTGTTAGTTCAAGTTTATTGCAGACAATTATTTGAACGGTTTGATGGTTCATGACCTATGTCACGGCTGAAACTAACTTTCTCCAAACCTAGACGATTAATTATAATGGTAAAATTCCTCTATGTTTTTTTTGTTGTTTATTAAATGAGTTTTTAGAACAGGTTATTTGTGACCTAAAAAACTCAGTATATAATGACTGTCTCTAACTTAACATAGAGGCGGGGGAGTGGTAATCGCTGAAGGAAATAATATAATTGTTGTTATTAAAAAAATATATATAAACATTATCAATATTTCGTGCAGACTGTATAAGAAAAAATTTTTTGTTTCAGGTTTCTCGAACATTTAGCCTCTAGGATATCCCTTTTAAATGTACACGGTGGGCCAAATTTAACGCTTTTTATAGAAATCTCATGTTTCAAATTTTAAGCCAAAAGTTACTGGTGAAAACCGCAACCGTGTTTCTTAGTTTTTTGGGGTTTCTTTAATCCTTATGACTTTTCTAATTATAAAGACTTTTTAATCCAGTAAAACCTTTTGCACAGTAACTTAGGCTACGCATTTTTTAACATATTTATTTATTTTTGTAATTTTTAAATTAAACACCTGTATATTTTTACGTTATAAAATGCCTAAAAAAATCCATTTCAAAAATGTATATTTCTTTCAATCCGTTTTCGAGATATTGCATATTTTGTCATTTATTACTGATATTGGTGGGAAAGTAGGCCATGAAAAATATAATCATGTTTTACCTAAACCAATCCTAATATATCTTTTTTATTTTATTGACTGTTGTGGCGGAAAAACATTAATAATTATAATTTATTAACATAAATTGAGAGTAAATAATAATCTTATTTTAACAGTAAACTAATTTATTCCGTTAATGTTTTTGCCCTAAGAACCTTTCAATCAGGTTTTTTAATACGTTATTATTTAATGTAACAAACAACAACTTTTTTTGCATACAGTAAGGTGGTTGGATGGCCATGGAAAACAAATGCAAACTTCCTGCTAAACCACTTAAATTTAGCTTGCATTTTTATGCATGGCCATTTTTTACCTAACTGCAAAAAAAATGTTGTTTGTTACATAAAATAATGTATTAACAAAACCTGATTTAAGAGGTTCTTAGGCAAAAACATTAACAGAATAAATTAGTTGACTGTTAAAATAGGATTATTATTTATTTTAAATTTACGTTAATAAATTATAAAACACAAAAAAAATTGATATGTATCAGACGCGACCTATCTACGGGTATGTTTTCGATCCTCTGAATCCAAATTTTAGGTTTAGGCCGTAAAGGTCCCAATTTCGTGTAAATTGCAAAAAACCGTAAAAAATGGGTAACCATTTTCGCTATTTCTTACGGTTTTTTGCAATTTACTCAAAGTTGGAAGGTGTACGGCCTAAACTAATTTGAAATTTGGATTCGACGGGTCAAAAACCATGCCCCTATACTTTGGCCACTAAATTGATAATGAATACCTAGTAAGTAACTCCGGTTACCGTAGTTTTAAACCAATAAAATACATTTTTTATTTTGGTTACTGACTTTTTAAACCAATATTTTTAAAGAAAAAAATGAGCCACTGCATTTTTCTAAAATATATTTTTTAAATCCCCATTTAGTTTAGACTTTTTTTGTTTGATGTACGGTTTTGCGTAAATAAATATAAACCATTTCTTGGCATGGTTAAATCGCTATCTAATTAATGAATAAATAACAAAGGTTTTTTTGTAGAATTTGATATTAGCAATACGAAATGAACAAACCACCAAAAATAGTTTTTATTTTTTATGCATAACCGTTCATCAAACGAAAAAAGTCAAAAGATCAAATTGGTTTTAAACTAAACGAGGATTTAAAAAAGATTTTTAATTTAGAAAAATGCATTGGTTTATCATTTTTTCCTTATAAAAATATTTATCCTAAACCCTTTATGAACGATGCTGGTAACTTTTTTTTTTTAGTATGTCAAAAAATGTCTTCTGATACATAGTCTTCCAAGTTTTTTAAAAATATTTTGATTGGTATTAAAGCTATAATAAAAACGATAACTTTTAAAAATTTTAAAAAATTTCTAACTAACCAGAACTAACCAGTACTAAGACGTTTAGGACATAATATGTTCATATGAAGTTTTTTTCTTATTTTTAATTGTAGAATCACCCCTTATGGTTTGTCGGTTGAGTTGCTACCTCAAATTCCTGGGGCCAAAATTCAACGATCTAACGCAATTTACTGACTTACTTAGACCAAAAGTTGACCGTTTAGGAGATCCAGGGTGTCAAAGTTTTAATTTTATTTTGGTTACTTCTAAATATTTTCTCTAACATTAAACATTTTTTGACGAGATTTGGTATTTGAAGGTTTTTTAGGGTTAGGAATCGGCAGCTGCCCATATTTTTTCCATAAAATGTAAAGGGAGCCACCTGCAGTCCTTTACTTTTTTTTTAATACCATAACTTTTTGGTGCCTCGTTATAATATGACTTTATTAAAAACAATCTTTTCTCCTATAATTTTTGTCTAAAAATGGTATACTTGGTCGTTGCAGGCCGTTTTTATAATTCACAAGTAAAAATTTTCGTGTCAAACAATTTCTTTTTGCCTGTACCCTCAACGAATACGTCGCATGCACCGTTACCTCGTCTAGTTTACTTCGTATTGAATAACGTGTTGCGTTGTGGCGGTGAAAATAAACACAACGCGACTGATTTTGCGTTTGTCTAGTTGCGCTCGTTTAATGGCACGGTTATGATTACGACGTGCAAACCGCCACGTCACGCTGCGTGAAATACGCCGCGATTAGTCCGCTCGTGTAGGTTCGCTCTTAATTTTCGAATAGGAATAGGTATTAAGATCGGATAAAATTTTGATTAAATAATTTCGGTCACGTGGTCTTGTGCTAAGAAGGCACTATCAACTTTTTTTAATTGTAAGGGGGTCATGTAGCATCTCGTTTTAAAGGCCCTTTGATTCACTACTCAACGCCATTTTGTTTTTAAAAATCGGCACACCCGTTCCAAAACCTACAATCTAATTCCATTAAAACGGCACTGTTTGTACAGCCAATTTGCAAACGATTTTAAGTCTGAAACTGCTAGGTCGATTTTTAAAAGTGAAACATTGTGAAGTAGAGAATCAAAGGACCTTGAAAAAGAGGTGCTTACACTATTTTCCATTAAAAAAGTTGATTGTATTACTAGGCCACGTGATCACAAAACAATGTATATCAAAAAGCAGTTTGAGAGGCATTTTTCACCCAAATTTTACCCGATCTTGATATACAGGGTTTCCCAACTCTATTTATACACGAAATAACTTTGCCCCTGCACAAGATACAAAAATAAACTTAAAATAAAAACTATTTATTCAAATACACTATTTTTATTAACATTATTAGTTATTTTACAAGGTGTCTCAAAAACGCTGAATTTCATTGTCAGATAGGTTTTTCATTTTGCATATTTTAACAAATTTTGATTCTGTATTAAATTCTAGATTAAAAGTATAACATACTATACGCCAATTATTACTGATTTTTGGCACACCCGTCAAACCTACAATCCAATTCCATTATTCTGGCACTGTTTGTATACAGCATTTAAGCCAATTTGCAAACGGTTTTAAGTTTGGAACTGCTAGGTCGATTTTTAAAAGTAAAACATTGTGAAGTAGAGAATCAAATGACCTTGAAAAAGAGGTGCTTACACTATTTTCCATTAAAAAAAGTTGATTGTATTACTAGGCCACGTGATCACAAAACAATGTATATCAAAAAGCAGTTTGAGAGGCATTTTTTACCCAAATTTTACCCGATCTTGATATACAGGGTTTCCCAACTCTATTTATACACGAAATAACTTTGCCCCTGCACAAGATACAAAAATAAACTTAAAATAAAAATATTTATTCAAATACACTATTTTTATTAACATTATTAGTTATTTTACAAGGTGTCTCAAAAACGCGAATTTCATTGTCAGATAGGTTTTTCATTTTGCATATTTTAACAAATTTTGATTCTGTATTAAATTCTAGATTAAAAAGTATAACACACTATACGCCAATTATTACTGATTTTTGGCACACCCGTCAAACCTACAATCCAATTCCATTATTCTGGCACTGTTTGTATACAGCATTTAAGCCAATTTGCAAACGGTTTTAAGTTTGAAACTGCTAGGTCGATTTTTAAAAGTAAAACATTGTGAAGTAGAGAATCAAATGACCTTGAAAAAGAGGTGCTTACACTATTTTCCATAAAAAAAAGTTGATTGTGGTACTAGGCCACTAGATCACAAAACAATGTATACCAAAAACCAGTTTGAGAGGAATTTTTTACCCAAATTTTACCCGATCTTGATATACAGGGTTTCCCAACTCTATTTATACACAGAAATAACTTTGCTCCTGCACAAGATACAAAAAAAACTTAAAATATATTTTTTTATTTAAATACACTATTTTTATTAACATTATTAGTTATTATACAAGGTGTCTCAAAAACGCGATTTTCATTGTCAGATAGGTTTTCATTATGTATATTTTAACAAATTTTGACTCTGTATTAAATTCTAGATTAAAATATATTACACTATACGTGAATTATTTCTGATTTTGAAGATATCAGCAGTATAATGATATACTTATTAACGATATAACGTATAATGATATACTTATTAACGAAAAAAATAATATCTTGGGTCTAAGTATTATTAACTAATTCTGTCACTGTTAAAGTGACAAATAATATAATAAGATATAATTAAATAACTTTCATTTTCAAAACAACTCCTAGGTAGGTCAGCAATTTAGTTTATTTTAGACACGTATTTACTTAATTGCACTATAAAAACAGCAATACGTCAATTATGGCTGGTTTTTAGGTTAGGTAAGTAAATATGTATCTAAAATAAACTAAATAGCTGACTTACCTATTAGTAGTTCTTACAACGGACGTTAATTATATTATATATCACTTTGAGAGCCCACAGAATTATTTAAAAATAATTTAAACCAAAATATCATCTTCTTTCTTCACATTTAATCATTAATAGGTATATCAGCATAGAGTCAATATCTCAAAAGCCAGAAATATTTAACGTATAGTGTGTTTTACATTTTTGATGTAGAATTTAATAGAGTCAAAGTTTGTTTTGTATTCGTCTCTCTTAAATACTAAAAGAGAAAGATTGCACTACAGATGCTGGAATTTAAGTATTAAATTAAGGACATTTAATTACATAACTTTTGTCCGTGAGTTTTTAGAAACTAATGACTTATGTAATTTTTGATTTACTGTCCAAGGACTATCAAGTAGTTTCAAACAGTTTGACTAAAACTCATTTTGCCACACGGGGTCCTTTCTCAACAATATTTCGAATTAACGTAGGTTATGTGACAGATGTGAGTGTCACTATTAAAAATAGTTACAAAAATTTTTATGGTTTTATTAAGGGTCTGTGGGTGAGTAGAAATTACATACAGGTTGACGTGTGAAAATCATGTTGACCAGGGTAATCCATTGAAAAAAGTTTAAAATAGATAGATAACGACGAATCACAAAAATTAAACATGTCTTTATTAACATGATGTAAATTACGGTTTTCTTTTCTTTGTATAAAAAGCTTTACTGCGTTTACCTATCTTCTAATTATCAGTAATATTGTTAATTTAAAGAAAGTATTGACACGATTAAGATCATTGAAAAGTGAAAACAATGTTTACCATAATTTGACAATAAAAATGTTGTTTTATAAGAGAATTGAGCACAAAAGAGTAATTGCATTTATTTTATTAGATTTTTTTCATTTAAACGCGGACCCACCTACTGATGTTATTAATAAATTAAAATCGTATTTTTAATACAGGGGATCCGACTATATATTTACCCATTTTGATTGAGAACAACTTTTTAACAAATAAAGGTATGAAACAGCGGCTTTGCAAAAAGCCTTGATTTTTTAAAAGTTTTTTATTATACCCTCCCCATTTGGTTGTGACTTTCCGTTAACACATATTAAAATAGCCTATTTTCAGATATAGGGCAACTTTGTTATTTTATTTAGAACCCCTGGTATATTATTTTTCCAAACCCTAAAATCAATCTTTCTCCTTTAAAGAATTGTAATATAAGCTATGAATATTTTAAAAACTAATGAATTTATTAATATATTAAAAATATACTGCATGGCAATTAAAAGTATTATTTGACAATAAAAATTTGCACATACAAAGTTACAGAAAATAGGCAACAAAGCTTTATCTTTTCCACAAAATAAAAGCTGCAGTAAGGAGAAAAATTACTTTTTAAAAACGTTAATAATCATTAATTGTATTTTTGAAGCTACCTTACTTCTCCATCAATATTACTATGGGGCGCTGCTAAACGTAATCAGAGTCGAAAAAATCAGGTAATAGTCAGGTAGCTAGCTTTAATCCCGTTACGGATTTCGGGTATTAAAACGGTTTAAAATACTGATCGAGTTACAATACAGCCGTGAATTTGTATAGATTTATACGTGTTAAGTGTGTTAATACTCGTGTGAGTTTAGGTAGTGTCCTTGATGGTTTAACACACTTTTTTGTTAGTGGTGATAAGTGAAGAAAGCGCCATGTATTTTTTCGAAATAAGTAAAAAAATGCTTTTGACGCTAAGCTCAGTATTTTCATACCTTTAATTGCAATCCCGATAGTGGGTACACAGTAGAAGAAGAAGAAATCTTGCATTTCAACCATATTATTTTGATTATACACACGTCTTTTTATTTTAGATATTAATGGCTCTTCTGATGCCATAATAAACGTTTTAATATAGGTAACAAAAAAGACTTTTTAATAAAAATGATAGCAAAACACACAGCTATTTACGCACAAGGCTCAAAAACGCGTGTTAAACATAACGAAGTAAATAAATAATATTATATTTATATCCATTTCAATGCTTAAACATGTCCGATCACCTTTTTTCTTAGGTTGCGCCGTTGACCACCAGAGGTCTCATTGATCTTTAAAATCGCCAATTAACTAAAATTTTGATTGTAATAAATTGTTGATTAGAAAATACTTTTACATACATACAGTGCATTTCTTTAATGCCCCCCTTTATTTTTGAACGGATCAATTTTAAAAAGTCAAACACTGAAATATAAAATTGATGCATAAATACTATATTTTAGAGTGATATTGACAGATAAAAATTTCAAAATGGCGGCTTGGCGCCATCTTGAGAAAAATAATTAAATGGAAAGGGGGTCTTGTGACCTATCATTTTAAAGCTCCTGACAACTGCTTTATAACCCTAGAATATAAAGTCCATATCTTCACCTTATACAAAATTGCGGTACTTAAAATTATACCTAAATACCTGATTTGGATGACCATATTTCCAAAAGTAAAACAGTTAGATGTACCTAATATGGTTTTCTTAAAGCTCTTGAAAAATCTTTTTAATGGTGATACTGGTGGTAATATACAGGGTGACAAAAACACAACAACATCACCATTTGAAAGCTCCTTAAAAGAGCTTTAAGAAAATATCAGATTAAGTATATCTAACTTTTTAGTTTCGGAGATATAGCCATCGAAATCAGGTATTTAGGTAATTTTTAAAGTACCGCTATTTTCGATTAGGTGAAGGTATGGGTTTTATATTCTAGGTTTATAAAGGAGCTTTAAAATTATGTGTCACAAGGTCCCCTTTCCATTTAATTTTTCTTCCCGAGATGGCGCCCAGCCGTCTACTTGAAATTTGCATCTGTCAATTTTACCCTAAAATTATAGTATTTTTGCAATAATTTCATATCTCAAACTTTAACATTTTTAAATTAATCTGTTTAAATAAGAAAAGGAGGGGCGACATTAAAGAAATGCACTGTATAAATGTCCTTTGTGGGTTAACTTCAAATTTTAACAAAAGGTAGGGAATTACCCAAGGATTAAAATCTATATCAAACCGAAGGGTGCTAAAACCCTGGTGATGCTTAATTTTGTATTACATTTTACCTAGAGAAATCGATCAAAAAGTGATTCTTAGCAAAAATGTTCTATACATTTTTCGTAAAACTAATGTTTTTTAAGTTATTGGCGATTAAAAGTAACAATTTTTCGAAAATAACATCGTTGTTTCTTCGGAGATATTTCGCAAATAGGGTGAAAAATACGAATTTATTATTAAGTTGCCTAAAATGCACAAACTTTAAAAATTACATTTTTGATAATATAATGGAAACAAATTTTAATAATACTTAAATTATTATTGTGCAAATTTAGACCAAAGATATAAAAACACTTTTGCACGGACAAAAAAATACAGGGTAAAATAAAAAGGTGTTTTTGAACTAAATGCTTTTACTATACCAATTCAGTTATAATAATCTGTTTAAGTAAATTAAGAACTAAGTTTTATTAACTTATTTAGGCGTATTTAGCTCAAAACCAGAGGTATACCTATATAAAAAAAAACAAAAATGCCTATTATAATGCCAAAATATACAGGGTAAAAATGATACAAAATATTTAAATACTCCATAAATCTAATATTTTTGGTATAGTGATCACTATGAAAATCTACCCTATTTTTATTCGTAAAATCCAAAAATAGACCAATATACAGAATTTTCCATTTAAAATAGGCGACTAATTTGCATCTAGAGGTGGATAAATATAATTATTAGTTTGTAAACACTTTCTTATAATTTATTATAAAACATTACTTTAGGTTATAACAGTTTATATTTTAGCAATGTAACATTCTATACGACGTTCGCGCCCAGTAAGGTAGCTTATATAAGGCTTTTGTTTATGTAATGATTATTTTTTAAATCTGAAATCTTACATTTTTGATATAAAGATGGCAGACAAAATCTACTTTATTATTAATTTAACAATCTAAAAATTAATTAATATATATGAAATAATATGGATTTTCTTTAAGCGCCCTGTATAATTTTGAATTTTGCTTTTCAAGTACCCGCATACTTCTGACATATTTATAATATTTTTAAAATACAGTGTGTCTACGTAAGTTGCCGTCATATGGGAAACTTTTTTTATTAATTTTTTGAAAAAGGTTATTTATTATAAAAATTCTGCATGGTCAAAGCCTAAAATAAAATCATCAGATATCAAATTGTGTCAGTCATCTACGACGTTTGGCCAAAAATGTACTTTTTGCTCAAGAGTAAAGTACCTGTATTTTTGCTAATATCGCAAATTGTCATAAAGAAAAGATGTTTAGAATTAAAAATTACTATTAAATATGCAATTTTATTTACAAAAAAAAATTTTCTGCGAAAATCGAGAAAATTTAAGTTTGTACATTAATGCATTGTAGATTCTTCTTGTTTTAATAACAATTAATTTAAAAAGCTTAGTTAAAACTGTCCTATGACATTTATATTCATAAAATGTAATGCACTAATGTACAAACCTAAATTTTCAAAGTTATCGCAGAAAAAAACATCAAAAATATTTTTTGTTTTGACGTAATTTTGGGGTGAGTTTTAATAAATTTTTTTAAAGACAATTTAATTTTATTAAAAAAGTGTTTATTTTTCGCTTTTTAGTTAATTTTTGCTTTCTTAATTATAAGTTTTACTATTTAATTGGTGTACATACACTAAAAAACACTACCAATACCTATTTCAGAGAATACAGTAAAAAGCATAGAGGAGGAATTTGATTGGTTTGAAACGTTACAGACGATCATTCACAACTGTCACATTGGTGGGGGGGTCATGGTTAAAGGTAAATCTTTTTTTTATTTGTTTCTAAATAAAACGAATTAAAAAAACCTTTAACTCACCATGACTTCCCAATGTCAAATATTCAAATTACACGTCCCTGTGCTTTTTGCTGTAGTCTTACTTTCAGTTCGGTGAATGTTTTTTTTGCATTAATACACCTCCCTAATATGCTCTTTATAAAACTTATACTACAGCAGCGCAGAGCTCTTAATTATTATTTTTTGTTTAATAACTATCTTGGTGAGCTTGGGGTGAAAACTCTTATGACGATAATATCGTGATTCCGGAAAGATAGTCGTGCCTACAATGGAAAGGGGTGGATAGGTTTTTACCCCACACCCTACTGATGAAGTCCCAGCCAGAACGAAACACAAGGCATCGCAATGAGAAGGTATACGATCGATCAGTTGATAGTAGACTTCTCAGTACTGTAGTCTCAGTCCGTAACCTATCATTCCTCACTTGAAAGGTGAGGTTGCTGATGTGATAGCTGGCTCGAGAAAAAGTGCCGCTCGAGGTGGCTACAATTTTGCCGCCCCTACAAGGAAATAAAATTTAACACGTTTAAATTTTTTAAGGAGCAGCACCTCTATTTATTGCATTATTATATTTCTAAAATTAAAAACTTAATTCACCCCATTGCTCTTCTTTCCTCTTTAAATTTTTAAAGACAAAAAAAACAAAAAAAAGGTCCCCACTTGTCCATTCCACTACTTTTTTACAAACCACTTTTACGTAAAAGGGAATCATTTACGATGATTTTGCCGCCCCTGTAAACATGCAGCCTGAGGGACGCCATACCGGCTCACCCGTCGGGCCGGCCCTGGTCGTCGTATACATTTTTAAAGCTCATCCTCGGCTTCTTTGTCACTGGGTGCGACTCATCAAAACCGACTTTCGAGTTCACTCTGCTCGGAAAAGCACATCTAACATCACTTTATGATCAACCAAGTAAATATTACCCTTGTCTGGTGCGAATGAAGATCTTGGATGGCCAATGTAATTTAATACCATTCGCGGCATATAGCCAATGGAGTATTTGTTTTTGTTCCTTATGTTCGTTCCCAGACAAATCACTAGCAGTAGTGGTTTCTGGTACTTGGGTCAGAGCTTATGCTCTTGTTTTAGCTTAACAATCTTAATATTATATGATTTTTTGTGGATTTTTTTATTAATCTGTTATTAAAAATACTCATTTCACTAACAATATATTTCAGTATCAGTTTTCCAGAAATAATATTTAAAATGCTACTAATGTTACAAAAACTTACCTGTAGTAGGTACTACCGGGAAATTATTTTGTTTTCTTTTTGCATGCACTTCAACATGAAGCTTGGATTGAGCGCTCTATAAAACGCCTCCACAATGGGTTGTTTTTAGAACTCTTGTCAGGAAAATTCTTGGAGATTGACGTCCGCGTCCATATTAGGACACCACAGGTGTCCGTGAGGTATTCACCAATGCCATATTTGAATTAAGCAAACCAAAAACCCCTGGGTGCCAAGTTTATCGCCTTCTCCGCATGAATTTTATACCAGTTCTATGGAGATAACGTTGGTCGGCGTACTTGTGCTTTAAGTATTTAGTGGGTCAATTTAAACATAATAATCGTAAACAGCGGCCTAAAAAACTCCCGGGTACCGACTTGGGTCAGTTATGACTCTTATTTTCAAAATTATTAAATTGTTTAACGAGCGTCTTAAAAAATGAAATTTTTAAATGTATTTTGAGCTACACCAATGCAATTTACGGTTTGTATTGAGTAGAAATTAGGTAAAAATATTACAAATAATTTTTGATGTCAAATACAAAAACAGCATTTCGATCCGCCTCCAAATAAATCCGTTTTACTTTATTGCCTCGACTATTACTAACAAGCGTAATAAAAGTACCAATAAAGCATCTCGCAGTTTGTAAATCGAAGTAAAAAGTTATGAACTAAATTTGCCGCCCTAGGCTCCAGCCTACTCAGCCTGCTGGTAAATCCAGCACTGTTCGCGATCCTGACATGGTTTTTAGTTTTCTTATGGAAATTTTTAAAATCGGTCCACAACTGACGGCGTAATCGATGTAAATTCAGAAAAAACAAACATAGGTTCCGAACATATATGTTAAACCCCTTTTTTTTAACTCGGTTAATAAATAGCGATATAAGCATGCCGAATAATAATTTAAATAATAAATAGATCGATTAAAAAAGTCAAAGAACCTATTTTTTTTTTTTTGAAACATAACAGGAATTCAAAATAATATTTTGTTTATGGAAAATTCAGTGGCGTACCATTTTTTTCCCAAAAATATTTTCAGTAAAGCCCTCACGGACGACACTGATAAAACATTATTTTTTCTTGTACGTCAAAAATTGTCATCTAATACATAGAAGACGTCTCCCAAATTTTTCAAAAATATTTGTAGTGGTAGAAAAGATATGGTAAAAACTATTGTTTTTCCTAAATAACGTTCTGTTGCGTCAAAAGTAGAATGTTTAGGACATATGTTTATATGAAGTTTTTTTCCTAGTTTCGTTGGAGAATCACCCCTTAAAATTTTTCAAGAAAGTTAGTGGATAACATGTATAAATACCATAAAAAATAAAAATTCTAGTTACACTCTTACCGATGAGACCAGGTAAAGTCTAAAAAAGGGTCTCATCTAGGAAATAAAATTCATATTAAAAAAAGTCTCTTATTAGTTTAGTTAAAAATCAGATTTTTTTAAAGTAAAGAATGCAGCATTGCCATGCTAATAATTTTATACATAGTATGCGGTGTTGTCAAATTGAGGTCATATATGGCAAAAGTGCGTGTCTAGGCTCATGTAGTGCTGATTAAAACCATTAAGCGTTTTTGCAATAACAAATTTTAATAAGTTTTGTTAAAAATTAATAATTAAAAAGGTAGTTCTAGGTAAAACAATATTGATAAGAAGTTATGGTTGAGGCGTAGGTAGAAGCATTGTTAGTAAAAATTATAATTGCGATTGTTAATTTAGTTGAGCATAAGTAAAACATAATTAATACCAGCCGATAAGACTGTTTAAGTGGTTGAAGTGCATGCAAAAAGAAAACAAAATAATTTCCCGGTAGTACCTACTACAGGTAAGTTTTTGTAACATTAGTAGCATTTTAAATATTATTTCTGGAAAACTGATACTGAAATATATTGTTAGTGAAATGAGTATTTTTAATAACAGATTAATAAAAAAATCCACAAAAAATCATATAATATTAAGATTGTTAAGCTAAAACAAGAGCATAAGCTCTGACCCAAGTACCAGAAACCACTACTGCTAGTGATTTGTCTGGGAACGAACATAAGGAACAAAAACAAATACTCCATTGGCTATATGCCGCGAATGGTATTAAATTACATTGGCCATCCAAGATCTTCATTCGCACCAGACAAGGGTAATATTTACTTGGTTGATCATAAAGTGATGTTAGATGTGCTTTTCCGAGCAGAGTGAACTCGAAAGTCGGTTTTGATGAGTCGCACCCAGTGACAAAGAAGCCGAGGATGAGCTTTAAAAATGTATACGACGACCAGGGCCGGCCCGACGGGTGAGCCGGTATGGCGTCCCTCAGGCTGCATGTTTACAGGGGCGGCAAAATCATCGTAAATGATTCCCTTTTACGTAAAAGTGGTTTGTAAAAAAGTAGTGGAATGGACAAGTGGGGACCTTTTTTTTGTTTTTTTTTGTCTTTAAAAATTTAAAGAGGAAAGAAGAGCAATGGGGTGAATTAAGTTTTTAATTTTAGAAATATAATAATGCAATAAATAGAGGTGCTGCTCCTTAAAAAATTTAAACGTGTTAAATTTTATTTCCTTGTAGGGGCGGCAAAATTGTAGCCACCTCGAGCGGCACTTTTTCTCGAGCCAGCTATCACATCAGCAACCTCACCTTTCAAGTGAGGAATGATAGGTTACGGACTGAGACTACAGTACTGAGAAGTCTACTATCAACTGATCGATCGTATACCTTCTCATTGCGATGCCTTGTGTTTCGTTCTGGCTGGGACTTCATCAGTAGGGTGTGGGGTAAAAACCTATCCACCCCTTTCCATTGTAGGCACGACTATCTTTCCGGAATCACGATATTATCGTCATAAGAGTTTTCACCCCAAGCTCACCAAGATAGTTATTAAACAAAAAATAATAATTAAGAGCTCTGCGCTGCTGTAGTATAAGTTTTATAAAGAGCATATTAGGGAGGTGTATTAATGCAAAAAAAACATTCACCGAACTGAAAGTAAGACTACAGCAAAAAGCACAGGGACGTGTAATTTGAATATTTGACATTGGGAAGTCATGGTGAGTTAAAGGTTTTTTTTTAATTCGTTTTATTTAGAAACAAATAAAAAAAAGATTTACCTTTAACCATGACCCCCCACCAATGTGACAGTTGTGAATGATCGTCTGTAACGTTTCAAACCAATCAAATTCCTCCTCTATGCTTTTTACTGTATTCTCTGAAATAGGTATTGGTAGTGTTTTTTAGTGTATGTACACCAATTAAATAGTAAAACTTATAATTAAGAAAGCAAAAAATTAACTAAAAAGCGAAAAATAAACACTTTTTTAATAAAATTAAATTGTCTTTAAAAAAATTTATTAAAACTCACCCCAAAATTACGTCAAAACAAAAAATATTTTTGATGTTTTTTTCTGCGATAACTTTGAAAATTTAGGTTTGTACATTAGTGCATTACATTTTATGAATATAAATGTCATAGGACAGTTTTAACTAAGCTTTTTAAATTAATTGTTATTAAAACAAGAAGAATCTACAATGCATTAATGTACAAACTTAAATTTTCTCGATTTTCGCAGAAAATTTTTTTTTGTAAATAAAATTGCATATTTAATAGTAATTTTTAATTCTAAACATCTTTTCTTTATGACAATTTGCGATATTAGCAAAAATACAGGTACTTTACTCTTGAGCAAAAAGTACATTTTTGGCCAAACGTCGTAGATGACTGACACAATTTGATATCTGATGATTTTATTTTAGGCTTTGACCATGCAGAATTTTTATAATAAATAACCTTTTTTCAAAAAATTAATAAAAAAAGTTTCCCATATGACGGCAACTTACGTAGACACACTGTATTTTAAAAATATTATAAATATGTCAGAAGTATGCGGGTACTTGAAAAGCAAAATTCAAAATTATACAGGGCGCTTAAAGAAAATCCATATTATTTCATATATATTAATTAATTTTTAGATTGTTAAATTAATAATAAAGTAGATTTTGTCTGCCATCTTTTATATCAAAAATGTAAGATTTCAGATTTAAAAAATAATCATTACATAAACAAAAGCCTTATATAAGCTACCTTACTGGGCGCGAACGTCGTATAGAATGTTACATTGCTAAAATATAAACTGTTATAACCTAAAGTAATGTTTTATAATAAATTATAAGAAAGTGTTTACAAACTAATAATTATATTTATCCACCTCTAGATGCAAATTAGTCGCCTATTTTAAATGGAAAATTCTGTATATTGGTCTATTTTTGGATTTTACGAATAAAAATAGGGTAGATTTTCATAGTGATCCTTTATCTCACCTTTTCTACTTTTACCAACAAGGGAGTACGATTTACCCAACAGCCACTGTTCATAGTAAGAATAAAAATTTATTTTAAACATATATTGTAAGGTAATAAAGTGCCCTCCCTTTCAGGCCGCTACTGAAAATAGTAATGATTGTTTCACGCCCTATAGCATGGATACTTAGAACTCTGTTAAGGCAAAAATGAGAAAAAACATTTTTTCAAGACTTTTATTTCTTAACTATTGACTTAGGTTTTATTTTTTCTTGATCAACTTTGCAATGTAATATCTGCAGTGATATGTACTACAGGACCATACTATTCACAGGAGTTAAGAGTATAACTTCAGAAAGTACTATAACAAAGTCGTTTTAAAACTAATAAATAATTACTATTACGAAAATAAAATCAATAATGCAAAATATACAGTCGATATTAATTTCATGTTTTTACTAGCTCAAAAATATAGGAGTTGAAAAAAGTACAATAAACGTGTAATGTTTAGGACCAATTAATACTATATCTCTATATATATATATATACATACACATCTCATATATATATATATATATATACCGGGTGATGCATCGCCGGGCGGGACATAGGAGCCCATGCAATTTTGTAATGGGCTGTTGTTGGCTCCCCTAATTATTTCAGAGAAAAGTTCTATTAAAAGTTTATTGAAAAGTATGCAAAATCCTACACACCACGTCCATGGTAAAAACTTTAGATTTTCGGTTATCCGTTTGCTAGTTAGATGCTAATATATTTTTAAAAATTGTTACATTATTATCTCCTCATATTTATGAACAACAATAAAAATACCAGTTGGCTGTACGATTTTTTGATAATAATAAAGCACTAAATTTCAAAATGACAACGTTATGTCACGCTAACTTTGGTATTTTCTTGTTAGTCAGGCAGGCATCCTCCATCATGCCCAATTTTAATATATTAGCATCTAACAACAAACAGGCCAACTCAAAATCTAAAGTTTCTTAAAGATTTTGCATGCTCTCAATAAACAATGTTACTATAAAGCTAATTAGGGCCAATAGTGATCTCTGCCTTAAGGTTTCTATGTCCCACTTAGCAATAAATACCCATTTATACTCTCTCTTGTATATATATATAGCAACATATATATATATATATATATATATATATATATTTTTTTTTTTTAATGAGACAATTGGTTTCAAGGAAGTAGGATGTTGGACATTATATTTATCAATCCAATCTATTTAGGCGTTGACTTTGCACATGACAGCATGATAGTGCGTGTTGGAGCGATACTATCAATAACCGCGATATTTCTGCCGGTGAATGGATAGCCCCGCTGCGCCGATCGAAATATGATATACCTATGAATTATTATTTAAAAAATAATATGTGAAGGAAAACAGTGATTAGAAGCTGATATTATATTTATATTGTTTTTTGAACGTGGAGGGTGGCTGGAGCACCGCCAGCCATGTGAAAGACTGATTTCAGAGCCGGGAGTTAATGTTAACCGACCGTAGAAATAGGTGAAGATTTGCAAACAAAGCTGAAGAGAACTAATCTTTCTTACTTGCTAATTTTTTGTTGCTATTGGGAAAAAGAAAGTAAGCTTTACATTTGTGTTCTATGTTTGTTTATTTGGAAGAATTCCAGCCCCTTATTTTTATTCTGCGTTTTGTTCATTTCGCAATTTAGAAAGTTTTATTTATATTATATACTATTCTTGTCGTACGAATTTAAGTTGGTAAATGTTGAAGTCGGTGTTAACGAGTTGAATAAAATTGTTTTTTTATTTTTGAAAGTAGGTAATGAATAAACCTAAAACATTGATATTATTTTTACATAATAATATTGCAATATATCACATTAAGCTTGTTGTTGATCACCTTATATAAAAATGATTATTTGAGTTACGAGCCAAAAGATTAGATTTCGTAATATTACTGTTAATTTAATTTGCAGCATAATATTTATTTTTAGAAAATCAATAAATATTATGCTGCATGTCAATGAAACCGATAAGAGCTGCATAAATAATATATTCATATTCGTTGTCAGACACCGAGCTGTTTTTATATTTTCATTTTTAGTTAAATGTTATGTATATTCAAGTCACTGAGTGATTGAAAATCACTGTTTAAAATCACGGTGATTTAAATCGCCTCCTTAAGTTACTTCTCGGTTGCGGACAATCTGGTATTTCTTACTCAGATGGTTATGGTCCCGTCCACCAGTCCATTGTTGAAGCATTAAAAGTCTATAGGCCGAAGTTTATAAAATCAAGAACTGTCAATATTTAGTAGTACATAAATTAGGACTAACCGAAAGAGTGTTGGAGCAGCTTTCGGTGATTTAAATTCGGGAACCGGTGAAAACACAGCGGACCAGTCGACAATTTCAATAAAGATTAACTTTACCGTGTATTTTTAAGGTGATGTTATCACTGCAGTGAACTTGAATATACATAAGTATTCAACGTAGTAATGGCTCAGATGTAAATCCAGCTCGGCGCCTGACAAGAAGTACGAATGCTATTGAAAATCTGTGAGAAAGAACTTTTATTTCTGGGCTAAGTCCCTTTGGTTCTCAATGCCTCAATTTAATATTGCTGCTGTTATCTGCGCCTTTTGCAAATAATTTTTACATGCACATTGAGCCTATATCTATCACTATTATGACTGCAAATTAAACTTAACAAAGTAAACTAAATGCAGTTACCGAAAAAAAAAGTCTAAACTCTATTGTGGCATCGTTAACTCCAAATAATCATTTTAAAGTATAAGGTGTAACAACAACAAGCTTTCTTAATGTGAGCATATGGCAATACTATTATGTAAAATAATATCAAGTTTTAGGGTTTATTCATTACCTGCTTTCAAAAATAAATATAAAAATACATTAACAAAATGTAGCATTACTTTTTTCCCAATAAAAATAAAAAATTAGCAGTAAGAATATGATTAGTTTTCAGCTTTGTTTGCACTTAATTTATTTCTACGGTCAGTTAAATATTAACCCGGCTCTGGAAAACAGTCTTTCACATGGCTTGGCGGTGCCACGCCACCTCACACGTCTAAAAACAGCCATAAATATTATATCAAGCCCTAAATCACTGTTTTCCTTCCACATGTTATTTTTTAAATAATAATTCATAGGTATATCATATTTCGATCGGCGCCGAGTGATCTTCCCATTTCACCGGTGAAATCATCGCGGTTATTGATATATCATAGCACTAATTATCATGTCATACTACCAAGTCAACGCCTAAATAGATTGGATTGGATGATAACTGTCAAATATCACTTTGCGAAACTAACTGTCTCATTAAAAAAAAAAAAAAAATACCATACTCCATATATATATATATATATATATCCTCTCCTCTATATATATATAATATCTATATCTCAGGTGATAAACTAGATGGAGTTATAGGGAAATCCATAATATTTAATGGGAATCGGAAATTGTCATCCCCTAATTATTTTAAGAAAAATTCCATTGAAGTTTATTGAAGAGCATGCAAATCTACGTACATGGTAAAAACTTTAGGTACAGTTAATAGTTTTAACTAGATTCAGATGCTAATATATTTTAAAAAGATTGTTACATTATTATCGCCTCATATTGATGACCAACAATAAAAATACCAATTGTGATAAGCGTAACGTTGTCATTTTGAAATTTAATTACTTTATTATTATCAAAATCTGTACACTAACTGGTATTTTTGTGTTTGTTCTATGTAAATATGAGGAGATAATAATGTAACAATTTTAAAGCCTATATTAACATCTAACTAACAAACAGAGATGTCAAAAAAATCTAAGTTTACCATGGACATAGACACATACTCAATAGAACTTTAATAAATTTTCTCTGAAATATTAGGGGCCAATAGTGAACCCATTAAAATTACATGAGTTTTCCACAACAATCTGTACTCTCCTATATATATATATATATATATATATATATATATATATATATATATATATATTAGTATAATCCTAACATACACATTTGTGCTTTTATTTCTTAACTATTAACAGGTTTAATGCGGTCCAGAATTTGTGAATTCTGTGTTAAAATAATTTTTACTCGAAAACGGCTCATTTATCGATGTCAAACAAGAGTACCTTTTTTTAGCAAAGGTTTAAACTACCCAAAAACATATTTTTGTGTCTTCACCATACAGGGCGTAAAAAAATATTATCAATAATGTGCGAAAACTAGTCCGTCCCTGGCAAACTAAAGAAGCGACATAAGTTTCAAGGGCACTATTTTAAGAGGTCTTTACTAGTATGCATCGTACTAAAATATTATCAAATTATACAGAGCGCTTTAAAAGTTATTCACGAAAAATCGATTTCTAGCTGCCCCCTTTAGGGGATCATATCTCCGCAGGGGGGCTTAAACGGAAAAAATTTTATAGGAACTTGTCGTGTTATTTTCATCTGTTCCATACGTGTGCGGACACCCTGTATATTTAAAAAAAGTAATTTTTGGCTTATTTATC
>JACEGR010005336.1:0-74446 GCA_014170235.1 Listronotus bonariensis
CTTATTTTGGGGCACAAACCGGACAAGTCCAGAACATAATAACCGAGAAGAAACATAACGAGAAGCGACAGCTAGGTCTCCCGCCAAAATCGTTTATCTATAGAGCATGCGCGAACCACGTTGTGTTTCCGTCAAACATATCAGCTGTTTCCCTTTTCACTTTAGTCATCGAGGTGATGTGCTTTGGATGTGTTGATCGAGTTAAAATCCGTTGTTGTGTAGTGTGCTAATTTTGGAAATTAGTTTGAGAGCGTAGTTGTGAAGAAATTTTAAGATTTGTATACCTATCCCGAATATAATATATTTTCTAGACTATTATCATGTCAGGATATCATTGTGCTTACCACAGTTGCCCATCTAAAATAGGAGAGGGAATAAGCCCTTTTTCTTTCCCCAGAGACCATTTTTGGTATGTATAAACATGATCGTCTTATAATTACTCATACACAACAGAATACCACATTATGTCTAAAATGAAATTAAGAAACTTTTGTTGTTATTGATTTAAATAAAGGAATAGGTGACTAAAAAAGTTTGATTTATGCAGAATAAAATAAATTTGGTTTTTGCTATTAGTTTTAAATTTAGCCTTAATATTTTCATGAATCTATGCAGGTAGGTCGTAATTTAATTTTAATGTAGTAAAATGCTCTTCAGAAATTGAAGCCCTTTGAAAATATGATCTTGTATTTAAAAATGTACTTTAAAACTTAGCTTCAATAATAAATAAACGTTAAAAATTGAATGATTTCTTCAAGTGTCAAAATTTGAAAACCACATAACCTTACAATTTTCCTCAACTTAAACCTTGGTTTATTCAGAAAAACCTAATTGAGTATTAGCTTTAACTTTAGCCTTAAATATGTGCATATAGGTCATAATTTAATTTTAACGTAGAAAAATATTCTTTAGTAATTTAAGCCTTTTGGAAATTCGTTTCTGTGTTCGACACTGTTCTTCAAATTTAGCTTCAAAAATGAATGAACGTTAAAAATTAAATGTTTTTTTTTATTAAGCGTTAAGATTAAAAAACCGCATAACCTAGCAATTTTATTTAACTTTAGTCTAAAGAAAATTTTAAATTTACAGAAATTCTAGGTCATTTCTTAATACCAATGATAATGTTAAGCTTTTGCGCACCCTGCACAAAAACTAAAAATTTTCTCTTCGTGATTCGTATTTTTTTACAAGCTTTTTTTAAATCAAAAATGACTTTTTGCCAAAATATTTTTTTGTGCATTTGTTCTCTTGTAAACCCTTTATCCGTGAAGTCTGTAGTAAATTTTTAGGCTTCCTCTTAGCCTATTGCACTCCTATACCATGACACACAATATTTCGTAGCAAATGGAAAAAGAAATAATAAATAATTTATATGTAGATATTAAAAAAAAATCAAGTACAATAAGCCACGGACCAAACAACTTTGCCGAACAATTTTATTAGTTTTCTTAGTGTAGAGACTGTTTGTTCACAACTTGTAGTTATTTTTCTCGAAAATAAGTTGTGTTTACGTCAACAGTGTCAAATTCGAGGTTATGAAAATCAGACCCCAAAACGTCAAAAGAGCTGACATTAATGTCGCTTCTTCGTTATTGCTCTTTCTCGGATATTAACGTCGCTATGAAATTTTTGGACATAGTCGACAACATAGTTTGGAGCAAAAATTATCTATGGCGTAGATATTCCACGCGGGAAAAATCTGCTGCAAACTAACAGTTGAGTTTGTAGTTTAATACTTTTATCCTTTTAAAATAAAAAAATGCCTTGTTGATATTTAAGGACATTATTACAGTCTTTAACGAACATTTTAAGCCCCTATTTATAGCTTTCTAATATAAACAAACCCCTATTTATAGCTTTCTAATATAAACAAAACCCTATTTATAGCTTTTTAATATAAACAAAACCTTGCTATTTCAAATTTAATTATGTAAATCGACGGTTCTTCCAGCCTATAGCAAATTTTTCTACTAAAAAACTTCATAGCATTTTCTCATTATCAAATACAAAAATGCGGCAGTTTTTTCCCATTAAATTTAACGAGATAAAGTAAAAGATGCTAGAGTTTTAGTACAGAAATATGTTCCAAAAGCTGGTGATATTTTAGACGAAGGTATAGTTAGACCCGTATTTATTTCATTCTAAAAGCGATGCCGCCAAGTACACAAAAAATGATAAAGCAAATAAACCCTTTTGTGAACAATGATTTATTGCAGCAAAAATATTCAACCCGACAAGTACGCCACGCGCCACAGATTTTATAGCAGGCCAGAGACGAAATAAGAGGATGTTTTTTAAGTACATGATATGTGTTTTCGCAATATATTTATTTATTTATCTAAAAAATATGTAATCAGGCTTTGTGCTTTCCAAAAGGTTTGTTTACTTTATCATTTTTGTGTAGTTGGCGGCATCGCTTTCAGAATGAAATAAATATGGTCTTAACTATACTGCAATCTTTAAAATATCGGAAATTCAGAAGAATCGCTTATGACTGAGACTCTTTTTATGCGATAACCATTCAAACGTTTGTTTGTTTTTTATTAAAAAAGGTATTTCTTTTTACAACCTTTTGTGGCTTATTTAGGGCAAAACTGTGACATTTTTAAAAATTTCCTCCACCTTTGTTTTTTAAAAGACTTTAAATAAACTAAATAGTAAAGTCTATAGGATCTGTAAATACAAGAAAGAAACATAATTTTGTTAAAAATAATTATACTTTATATGCTTTACAGTTGTCTTTGCTAAATGGACTTGTCCGATTTTTGCCCCAAAGCCTTCAAATGTAATACCTTGGATGTAAGTGTCAGTATCCATGATTTGTCTTTATTTGTATTTGCCAATGATTTGAAAAGTGGAATGGATAAGCTATTAGAAACCGGTCCCTACGTATTTTCAATATACCTGCGCACGAATTTTTGACCCCACATTGGAGGTTTGCTCTACACTTCTGGACATGCGCTATTCGCCTAACACACAAGGTTTTCAATAGTCGAAATCATATATAGTGTTGCCAACACCGTAAAATTTTGCAATGTTTCAATCAATGAACATAATATAAAAGTTTAGATTTTAATAGTATAGGGTTGACAATACTGAAAGCATTTGCGTAACACCGTGTTGCCAAAAACCGAATATTTTCCCTTTTTTCGGGGATTTTTGATGACAAAGAGAAAAGGAGATTTTTGAAGTAAAAACAGGGATTTTAGTTATTTAGAAGCTAGCCTAGTCTGAACGCTATTTGCGTCGTAAACGAGATAAGAGAGAGTTTGTTGATACGGGTCATGAATACTTGAAGATTGGGCGAGGGGAGGAAAGACCACTGCGGGCAGCAGGTTCCACATTCTAAAAACTATAGGGATAAAAAACGAACAAAGTGGGAAGTTCGGGATCTGTCCAGTTGGACCGTATTAGGATGCATACGTGGCACCACCATTTGTTTTTCTGTTGGGAATCGTGAGTGGAGGAATCATAATGAACAATTCTTCAAAGCAGAGGCCATGAAGTACCTATAAAAAGCAATAGTTCCCCGACGATGACCGAGTTATTTGTGTACTTTCTAAAAAAATGGTGTATAAACACCTTGGGTATATTCAATGTAATAGAAAACCTTTATGTTTCTATACTTGGTATTTTGTAGTTGTATACGTTTAAGAGTTCTAGCTTTTAGTCCCTTAATTACTTTTTTTATGAAATGTTAATCCAACTAATAAAAGAAAAAAATCTTATAAACCGGAGATTTTTTCCAAAATAAAGGGATTATTTAGAACCATGCGGCAAATTTCATCCTAACGCACCTGGCAACATTGCGGAGAGCTCGCTGTCGATGAGCCGTTGCAAAATATTAATTATTTTTGGACCATCTAAAAAATCTTACTGCGCATGTTTGTTTGAGTAGTGCGCGGTGCCCAAGGTTATTTTGACTTTTGCAGTATTCATCCCCTTTACTTTTCAAATCATTGGTATTTGGTTACACCATTGTAAATCGAAAATGGACGGATTAGACTTAGTTCTCTAGAATATCGAACCAATTTATTAGACAAGCCATAACTTTTGAGTATTAGACATATTAAGATGAGACTAGGTAGGGAGACTGGGTACGGTTGTGACAATTTTAATTTGACAACCAATAATTTTGTTAGTGTGGCAGTTAGCTGTACAAAATAAGTTTTATTTTATTAACAGTACATTTGCCCACGTATAAATACGTATGGTTACCTTACAGGGGCAATTTAGAGAAAAAAGAGAAGGTGTCACAACCGACCACACCCCAGGGGCGGTTGTGACAGTACTTGTGATCGGTAGTGACAGATTTAAAAATACATACTGAAGGGTCATCGATCACTTTTATTGCCCAAAAGATCATTTTCCTTGAAACTTTATCCATTTTTCGCCAGGCTTATTATCGGAATATCCAATACACACCAGAAAAAAAATACTTTTCTTCATCTTATGACGGTGGTGATGAATTCGGTTTTCTCTTTTTTTTTATTTGATTTTTTTTTCTTTGGACAATCCACGAACGCTGAAAGCCTAAATACTAACGTATCGTGTACCGTCTAAAACGAGGTAAAAGAAAGTTTCTTGACACGAGAGTTAGATACTTAAAGATTGGGGAGGAATGGAAAGAAAAAGACCTCCACTGGCAGCAGGTTCTGCATTCTATAAACTCTAGGGATAAAAAAACAAACAAAGTGGGAGTTCAGGGGCTGTCCAGTTGGACCGTACAGAGATGCATACGTGCGAAACCACGAGTTTTTCTTTAATATTAAAAGAAGAGTTTCGAACTCCCATTGTCTTTATTACATTTATTTATACAATTCAGACACGCAAGTTTTTCTGTCAGGGACCGCACGGCAAGTAGAGAAATTACCTATACTGAACAATTCCTCAGAGCAGAAGCCATGAAAGTACCTATTAAAAAGCGATAAATCCTCCGCAACCCCACGATGTGGCGAGAGAAGAAAGCTGTAAGTCAAGAGTCATTAATAAGGCGAACGCCCCCTTTTTGAACGGAACTAAGAATGCTGAGGATTGAGGGGGACGCCAGAACAATATTCCAAAAGGCGACGGATTTGGAACTTAAACAAAGTGTATAAATTATATTAAAAAAATAATCGCGTTTTCGAATATACCGCCTCAATGATATACGATACGCTTAACTTCTTGCATTTCTGCAACTCTTCGTAATGATGTTCCTCGTTTCACTTCTGTATAAGCTTCTTCATATTTTCCTATTTTACATTGAGGTTTTTCTGTTTTTCTTACTCGTTTTCCTGATATATTAAAGCAAAAAAATAAATAAATAAAAAGTGTCACAACTGTAACCAATGCACTTTTTGCAAAAAAAAATTATGGCAATATAAAATAATGTACGTACAAAGTAAGCACTGCTATATAATCACTAATGTTTGACTAGAATGAAAAATAAAACATTCATGATTGTATCTGTACAGATATTCCAACAATCACTAAATGACTTTGAATAAAAATACTTACTTTTGACCGTTAAAAATTAATGAATGTCTCTGCTAATGTCAAACGTCGCGCGTTTTTGGATGCAATACTGTGAAACACGTCATGACACTCCTTTTTCCCCTTTACGCCTCCCCCGTAATCGCTAATATTGCTATTGTCACAATCGTACCCAGTCTACCCTATAGGTAAATGGTATAGGAAGAGATGAGTTTCGCCTATTTTATTAAGATGCCAGGATAATACTTAAAACTTTTTGATTGTTGCTTTTCATATTTATAATTAAATAAATTGAAAAATAAAACATATTTCTGTAGCTGTGTGGTGTATCATGTTAAACATAGGAATAAAACAAGTCTGCAAATTGACCTTTTTGTGTAGCTATTATTTTTCGAATGGCAACCCTTATACACAAGCACTTTTTGAAAGAAGGATTTTTTGACGAATTTACCCATACTAATTTATTTGCGATGAGATTAAAAATAAGGGTATATAAAGTATCATGGCCACCTAGATGCAATATTAAAAATGATTCTCAGAAATCAAGTAGGCGTGTTTTTTTTTAATGTCACATTCTGATTTAAAATTGTCTCAGAAATTCTAAAGTGTTAAATATATAGGGTGTTCCATTTAAAATTTTTAAATTTGAGTAATTTCTGGTTAAGTATTGGAAAAGTGAGGAATATTCCCAAACTCTTCTCTTTCCATACCAAGTCTCATGATATGTCCACTCTAGAAGTTATGGCCTTCTAATAGATTAGTTGACTCTTGGTATAGACACCAACAAATCTCCAATGAACCACAAGAATATGTATGATTGACAGGCATACACCTGCAGTATGCTCCTAAATACGTCATTATTAAAAAGCAAACTTGAGTTTAAAGTTATTGGCTTAACCTAATTTTTTAAAGAAACTCAGTGAAAAAGGAAATAAAATTGCTCAAATGTTCCCTTTACTTATGCCTCTACTAAGACTTACATGTTTTATTTCCTCTAACATTCCTTACTATTCCTTTCCAGGTCCTGTATGGAAAGCGCTAATGTATCGACAAAAAGTGATGTATCGACAAAAAGTGAAGAATCATTAGATAACGGTTAAATTATGGGTAAATTTATTCATATTAAATGCAAATTCTCCAAGGCTGGAAAACTTTAAAAATAATGCTAAAGTATAAATGTTAGACTGGGCCAAAAGCATTTTTTTTTATTGAATCGGTATTGTAAAAATATCACTTATGATACAAAAAAAATATATATTGTTAAAGTATGAGCCCTTAATATTGATATTAAAGAAGTATGGCGATTAACAATTTTTTTATACAAAACTCGTAAATCTTTAATCTAAAAAATAACAAAAACCCACTTTTAAAGACAATTAAATTTCCTACAAAAACTCTCTTTCTAAATTCGAACGATGTATAGCAAGATATACTTTAAATAAAAAAAAAATCATGTTTTGGACATATTATTTTTAAATTTGTCTTTTATGTCATTTAGCCCTAAACAATAAAACTAGTTTTATTGACAATTACTTTCTTTTATTCCAGTGTTATTGTTACCTTTTTATCAATTAAAAACCAAATTCGAATCCTGCTATTCACATTCGGGTATTCGAATCCTGGTATTCACATACCGGTATTCGAATACCGAATACCAAACACGAATGTATTTAAATATCCTGAATAGGATTCAGAATACTAGGTATTCGAGTATTACCCACCTCTCCTAGTAAGCCATGATTTTTTTGAACGAAACAAAAAGTTATATAAAGTAGACTCTAAAAAGCTACAATTCATTACCCATTAAACCCAAGAAAATAAACTTTTTAATTAGGAGCGCTCGATCCCATTTAAGCCTGATGTTCACTAAATTTTGTGACGTGATCTTTTCCCTACTTCTTTGTTACAATCGTACTGAAAGCTTTTTTAGCGGTTTTCGTGTTATTTTTTGCTTTTTCATCATTGGACTTCTATAATTGTTTAGTTTTTACTGTTTATAATTAAATTTTAGTCGTTATTAGTTGTGCAGTTACAGAGAATTTTAAACCTATCAACAGGGTTCACTGACCCTTGGATATTTTTTAAAGGAAATTTTACGTTTAAATCGTTATTAAGGGTAAGATACTATTTTTTTATGTTGCTTTTAAGTCATATTACGTTATTTTATGCAAGTATTGGTTTATTTTGTCAGATAAAAAAATATTATGGCAGAAAGGTGACGGTACAAACATAACCTATATTTTTGCACAAATTTAAAAGATTAAGCGCTCCTTATTGAAAAGTTTATCTCCTTCCATTAAACCCCTCGGTAGCTGTAGTGGTTTCTGAGATCTGTACTAATAATCGAAAAAACTCCCCCGTATAAAACTGTTGGTATAGGCAGAGTTGGGTTGAATACTGAAATTCGGTATTGATTGCCATATAAAAAAATCGAATACCGAGTATTCATGAATACCAGAATTGGGTGTTCATGAATACTGAAGAGCAAGAAGGTCCATTCTTTAAATAACCGTTAAAAAGATAAACATCCCCTGATGTCAAAACTTTTATTTAATTTTTATTCGGTATTCGAATACTCAAAACCTGTATTCGATTTATGGATGGTCGATATTTTGCCATCGATAGCGGAGTATCGAAACATCGTAGTTTTCTTTAACATCGGGTTATTTGAAAAGAGTTAAAATGTATAATTTTAGTAATATAATAAGATTTTTGATAGTTTGATGAAAAAAGATGTAGTAGTAGGGAAAAACTATAACCATTTTTTTTCTCTTCAAAAATTTTGGATACCAACTTTTGCCATTTTGCCAGTTTAGCCACCCCCGCCATAAAAAAACTATAAATACTTCCGCCATCGATGTTTAAGAAATATCGATGTTATTTGATCGGTGTTTCGTTGCCATCGATGGTTACCTTCGATGTCACCATCGATGTTCAACATCGATGTTTGGCTTTGATGTCGCATCCCTAATTCGAATACCTACATTCAAAAAGGTTATTCTGAATACAAAATCCCGAATACTGTACCAAACATACCAGAAGTATTAGAATTATATTCGAATACCAGCCCAATGTATTCGGAATACAATTCAGAATACCAAGTATTCAGAATTCTACACAGCTCTGGGTATAAGTCACATCAAATTAAATTCAAATAATTTATTAGTAACTCTCCTGTTTTAGCTTCTAATGGACGAAGATGATATAAGTTCTGGCCGGATAACACCTCGCAGAAAATCGTCTCGAAACCTGCAGAACAAGAGCACTCAGGAGCTCATCAACCAGACCGAAGTGCAGAGTCCGAAGAGCCCGTCGCATCTGAGCACCGCCAGCCCTCCGAGCAGATTGAGCGCAAGAGGAGACATCAACGGCTCTCTGAAGAGCAGTCCCGTGGACGATGACAACTTGGACTCGAGAGGGGAGGAGGTATCCCTTCTGCCCAGAAAGTCATAACAAAACGAATTGGTTCATCTCGACGAGGTGGACCTGAACAATTGTACTTAAGGTGTCAAGGTAGAGTCGCTGGCTGTTAAGGGATGAGAGGGATGACTTGTTGGGGATGTTTTTTTTCGTTTTTAAATTTAAAAATAGTTGGGAGCTGTCGAAATTAAAAATCAGTATATCATGTGTCTTACGTTGGTAGGGTATGAACTGGGATATTAATTTATATAATATGCATTTTGGCTGTTTGCATTTACCATGAAGAAATATGCTGTGTATTTTATGACGCGAAAACCCGGGGTCGGGCAAAAGAAAATCATAAAAACAAATTAGCTCTGGGAGAAGAAACAGGTATTACAATAATAATACGTATTCAGAAAAAAGCAGTGGCTTACCATATTTTTCTTTGGAAATATTTATTTCAGTCGCACTAACGCCACTAAAAAATAATTTGAAAAACAATTGTGCCTCAAAAAATGCCTTTTATACATAGTGGCCGTTTACCAAATTGCAATAAAGTATTTAGAGTTGTATCAAAGATATTAAAAAACTTCAGATATTATTGCTAAGGAGAAATAGTAACTACCTATGAAAAAAAAGTAAAAAAATTATAGGTAGGAGATTATCAATTATTTAAATTATATAAAACTAGCCTACCCGTCCTACTATTTTTATAATAAAAATCACCATTGGCGGCCCAAACCCGCGCCGCCCGCGAGGCAGGCGAGCATCCTACCACTGAACTGCCCTACCGTTTGGGTATGAAAGTGATTTCAGGGCCATTATTACATATCCGCTGACTTGACATACATATTCCATTATTTTTTATGTTGATTTATGGTGTATACAATGCTAACTTTATCTGGATCTAGCATTGTATCGTTTTTTCGGGACCTGGGAAGACTGTCCAATTTTTAATTTTGGCCCTAAATTAGCACTATATTTTAGGCAAAGAAATTTTGATTTCTGCAAAATTTACAGTGCTAGCTTGACATATGTCTCTTAAACACCACTCTAGTGAACAGAGAAACATTTAAAATTTAAAGTAAAATACAGGCAAAATCGTATACACTTCAAGACAGTTCGATGATTTTATTTTACTTTTAGTGTGCTGAACACAAAGAATGCCTGTATGTAAAAATTACCTGATAGAATGACGCATCGCTCCCGCCTCGTTATTGCTTTAGACAGTCTCCTTTCTCCCGAATTGGCAAAATTGCCCAAGAAAGGTTTGAAGTGGCACATGGCACAAACAAAAGATTAAATTATAATTATTTATAGTACTTTACCAGTACCAGTAAGCCATCTTTTTTCATTGTTTTGCAGCCAGCATCTAAACTATAAGCCGTGGAAAATTATTTTAAAATATTGATTAATGTTAAAATACAGGATGTTATTAATGCATATATTTATGCATGGTTTTTGTTGTACTCTCTATTATTTGTAAAGTAACGTTTGAATGTTCTACCCTTAAATATACTTAGGAAAATGTGAGATTACAGGGTGGCCCAGAAAGTTTACGCGTTTTAATTCTGCATTATTTTTGATTTATAAATCCTGTTTTGTATGATAATTAATGATAAGAGAGCAGGTTATGTGGGACACCCTGTACAAATTGCAACGAGCAATAAAATTTTAAAGACTTCCCTTTTTGAAAAGCTAGCTGGAGACCTTGTTTTGTTGTTTTTGTAATTGTTGGTATTTAGAAACTAATAGGAAATTGTACAATGTGATTTATAATAATTTTACAATAATGCTAGGTTGTCTTATTGTTAACAATATTATACATAATATTTTTAAAATATCTTGAAAATCTTATCCAGATAAAATAGAACTAAATGTTTGCGTAGCTTAGCGTAATGCTTTTTAGGGGCTAGAGTAAAAGTCTTCATACGTTTTTGCTTCGTAGACTACTTCTAGTGTCTACATGGTCTTAAAGTTAACACTGTATGTTCAAGTTAAATGATTAGTCCACACAAAGTACTTTAAAAATATTTTACAGAAAATACAAAGTACAAGATTAATCCAACATTAAGAATAGGTTGAACAATCAATGGACTATCCTGATAAAGCTTTTTGTGAATCCAATGAGAACAGCCTTTAATTGCGATGACAGAACTTTTCTTAACCTTATATACGTTCTTGGGTTCTTGACAGGCTATGTGGGTCCATTTTCGACTCCTAAAATAAAAATATTTCTGAATTGATTAATTTTTTTGTAATATTTTGAGTTAGTGGTTTTAAAAATAAACTATTTAAATGATTTTAAATAATATTTTAACATTAATTATATTAATTTAAAGAGTGGATTCTGTTAATATCAACCTTACGTATTGTTCTTGTATTACAAGCTATAAAATATTATATTTTTTTATAAAAATATATTGATCCCTCTAAATTTGTGCCCCCTTAATTTTATAATTTTTAAAACTAGAAATTGTGTCCTTGCAACTTATGACACTTGAAATTATCTAAATTTATCCTAAACAGATTTTAACATGTCCAGAAACATATATCTTTAGTATCACCTTTCTGGGAGTTCCTAGGTCTATTGAAAAGTGTTACACAGTTAGTTATATTTTTTTTTTATATGTAGAATATTCCCCAGATCAATTGTGTGGTAAGTTTTGGACAGTTGGTATAGAGCTATAGAGCTAAAGTTAAGTCATAATAACGAAAATCAGGAAAAAAAACACAATTATGTTATTATTACACTCTTACCTAACACTAGTACTTAGTAACATTTAGTAGTAATTTTTTTGGGCTAATAATTTTGTACTTATGTAAAGTAGGCATTGTGACACATTGTCTTTCCCTTCCAGCACCATTATAGAGAAGGCGTGTTTTAGCACCATTGAAGGTAATGACATTTATATAGTAAAGAAAGTGACGAAAGTCACAGCACTAGTCAGTTTTTAACCTTTGTTCTTTAAAAAATTGTTACTTATTGAGACAAAATATTTATAGAAAAATTTAAGCTACTTAAAAATGTGACAAAACGAGGTCTCTTGTAATTCGAGTTTAAGTCAGTTTTTACATACAAATATTTTAAATATTAAAAAAATGGCGATGTTAGTTGTTTAGTTAAGTGGTACAATAGTTTATATATATACAGAGAATTTGTACCTGCTAAATTTTAAATTATTTATTATCGTAGTAGTGCTTTTTATCAAAAATGATACTCAAAGTTTAAATATGGAACTCTTAGGACACTTGGCACAATGTTCTTAGGCTAGTGGCCAAAATTAAAAATTGAACAAACAAACAAAAAATGGAAATTACGGTTTAGGCTAATTTTTGTATCTTTAAAATTCTAATAAACCGAATATATTTGTGTTTACTTTAATTTACTAAAATTTTGCATATACATAGAATGCTTAACACTTATAGCAATGGTATTAATGCATTCTTTTAATGTTTTTGAATAATTTTAATATACAGTAACCAAAAGATACTGGTCACATATGAAAAATTAAACTGTTTTTTTTTTAAATTAAAGTAAAAAAAAACAACTTAATGTAATGCAACTATTAACAAAATACGAACATTATTGTTTTAAACATTTTTAAATTTTAGTCGCTAGATCCGTTTCATTTTAATTAGTCTGTCCTAAAATATAATCCTACTTAAAGTCATTGCAATTTCATCAGTTACAATTTATAGAATAAAAGTACAAGCTAGCTAGGAAATTACATAACTTAAGAAGAAAATAATGTTAAAAGTTAAACCCATTTGTCCAATAGATGTAAACTGTATTCTTCAATAAGGTATTTTTCTATAAGGCTAGACGAATAGAAGTTTCGTACACATAAATGTTTCGCCATTTTGGAAAAGTGATGTTTGGCATATTGGTTGGTTGGTTGGTTTAGGCGGGTTGGTCGAGCAGTTTAGACTATTACTTTACTGTACTTTCCGTTGCTTCTTTTTATCAGGCCTACTAGATTCGTACCTTGATGTTCATGCAGAAGGGGACTTCCGCTATTAATGGTTCAGCCCCGTAAGCGTCCTTTTTTGTCAGTGTAGTTTATTTGTATATTATCTGTTTCTTCATTTTTCTTGCAAAACAAGTTTGTGGTTGGAGCGTTGTATACAACGTATCCAAGATAAACGGAAAAAACCGAAAAATTATAAATTTGTTTTATTTTTTTCTTGGTCTTACTTAAAATCGGATTTAAAAATAAATTTTACCTTTGCATTGCCATTTTTTCTGCTCTATCTAATGGTGGTATTTTATTTAAACTGAAAATTCTAATATTAAAATTTAAAAGCTCATTTTAATACAAATTTAATGATGTATCACAAATTCGGGTTAATCTTAATACGGACCTGTATTTTTAAAAATTTAATTAAAATAATTAACTTTTCATTGTAAATTATTAAATTACTTTAATAAACCAAGCAGAACATAATGAAAATTCCCTAGGATCACTTACTTACATTTTTTAAATACGGTCCTAATATTTTATTATTAAAATTTTAAAGCCAATTTTATTTCAAATTCACATTATTGTATAATAAAAATGGTAAGCTCTACATTTTAAAATAATACATAAATTTAGAAAAATAATAACTAAAAAATTCTCAAGTAATAAATCGTCAAATGATTCCTTATAAAATAACAAATTCTTACAGCAGAACTTGTTTCCGCTTTTTTCCATTTAAGTAAATCTAACAAAGCAAGCATCTTTAATAATTTTTAACTGTAATTTATCTAAAATATCAAAAATCCTTAAAAGTAAATAATTAAGTTGGTAATAGATCATTTGTTTTTCTTAAAATTGATGGTATAATAGTAAGATCCTCTATTTGCGCAAATGCAAAACAACCCAGAGGGATTTTGTATGATTCCGCGATAATGATCATACCGTCATATCGTCAATGTTAAGAACAACAAATGATCTATTACCAACCTAAATATTTGTTCTTAAGGCTTTTCTGATATTTTAGATAAATTATAGTTCAAAATATTAAGTCTGTTTTTCTTGTTGTTTGATTTACCCAAATAGAAAAAAGCTAAAACAAGTTTCGCATAAAAATAGTCATTTTATAAGCAAATCATTTAATACACCTATTATTTCTGTATTTTAAAGTTTAATTTTTTACTGAACCAATGTATTAGTTTAAAATGTAGTACTTACTATTTGTACCGAAATCTGAGAAATACAGGGCTGTATTACGGGTAAACCATAATGTAAATTTTAAATAAAATTGGCTTTAAAATTTCAATATTGAAATATCAGGACCGTATTTAAAAAATGTGAGTTGGTGACGTTAGGGGCTTTTCGATAAGTTCTGACTGCTTTATCAAGTAATTAATTACCTTAAAATGTGGAGATAATTATTTTTATCAAATTTCCCAAAATACAGGTTCGTATTGGGATTAAACCCTCAATGTTGTAATACATAATTGAATTTGTATTAAAATAGGCTTTTAAATTTTGATATTAGAATATCAGGACCGTATTTAAAAAATAAAGTTGATGATGGTCCTACGAAAACGAATAAAATACCACCATTAAATAGAGCAGAAAAACTGGCAATGCAAAAGTGCAATTTATTTTTAAATCCGATTTTAAATAAGACCAGGAAAAAAATTAAACAAATTTCTAATTTTTCGGTTTTTTCCGGATATCTCCGGAAACACTTAAAATTTTAAATATTTCTAAACGGCATATTATTAGACATATAAAACCCCAACTTTGTTCTCCAACTTCATATCTCTTACCATTTCCAAGATGCCCAAACTGGCCCTCCTTATCTTGGACACAGTATTTTTTAACTTCTTTCTTTACTTGTTTTAACTGAGTAGGCATCAGAGGTAGCTGTTCAATTCTTAGAAGGTTCGCCTAGCTTTTCTTCGTATTCTTTGACAAGGTGATGCATACCAACTTTTTAGATGTTTTAATAGTTTAAAGACTGGCTATGGGTCGTTGAAGCTTTTAGATGACCCTGCTTTGGCTAGTTTTCTTTCCTGTTCTTTAACGCCCAGCAACGAAACGGATTTCTATCCTGTTGTTCCTGGCAGCAAGTTTTTTTAGATCTTGTAGGAACTTCATCGCGATTTTGGATGTAAATCAATGTAAATTTTATTGGCTTGTTAAAAGTCTTAAGTTCTTTTTATAATAAAAGTGTAAATTATTATGGTTCTACTATAATGATTAGGTAAGTGAAAAGAAAATTACATATGCCATCACCACACAAGATCCGCTGATTCCTTTAAATTTTTAACTTTCGTGGTAACTACGTTTTACCCATGTTCCGTTAATACTTTAAATTTTTTTTTAATTGCGTCAATAAAACAAATCAACAAGATTATTTAAGAATAAACCATGCAACCAAAATAATATTCTGCAAATGGTTTTTATACTTTTAAGTTGCAAGTAGGAGTGAAAAGAAAAAGTTAAAAAGAACATCACTTTTTCAAAGTGTCATTATGTAATAATTTATATATTTTTTAATATACTCCCCTCAGGTAATTTCATGCTTTTAATTATTTGTTTTGCAACCAAAATAATGTTTTATTTGTAATGGTTTTCGTATAAGACTTTCGATGATAAAAGAAATATTTCTAACTTTGTACCTTCATTAGCAGAAATAAGGCAAAACTGAAACATAAACAACAAAATTAATTAATATTTCTTATCTTTGACGCTAACTTTTTTTAATGTTCAGTCAGTAATTTTAAAACATTTATTATAAACAAAAAATAGGATGAAATGATAGTAACAAGAAAATAAATAAGAATACAAAATAATAATTTAAATGTCAATAAATAAAATTTTATTGATTTTTATATATTTAATTCTTCTAACGTTGAATACGACAAATAATGTAGTCCACCATCAATACCCTATATTCTTTGATAATTAGGAACAAATTTTTTACTTTTCATTTAAAATACCCAAATAATACATTATGTATTACAAAAGTTAACATATGTGGGTTTGCCTAATTTTATAGATACTTAAAAACTGCACAGACAGATAACTTTCTTATTAGTTAAATTGTATACTGGTAGATGGGTCTCCTAAAACACCTACAATTATAGATTTAAACTCATAAAAATTTAAAAGGCAATGATTTATATAGAGTTGTGGTTAGGTATAATCCCAAAGTAAATATTGGCAAAATGAGTGTTTAAGATTTAAAAGGTACTTAGCTATGCAAGGCGTTAAAATAAAACATTATTTTTATGGCAATTGTATCTATGTACGTGTGCATATAAATAATAGACAGTAATTTTTTATTTTACTAGTGCCAAACGCATTGTAATTTATAACCCCTAGAAGTTCCTTTCCTGTCCAATGATAAAACATTGATACTAAGATTTTTTTTAAGTGTTTTATTAAACAGGTATTTTTACATATTTTGTCCCTTGTGTAACAAAATGGTAAAATTATTTCTATTAAATATTATACAGAGTGTCTCTAAAAGTCTGTACAAAATGCTACCTCAAATTCCTTGGGCCAAAATACAGCGATCTAACGCAATTTACCTTAGTCAAAAAGTTGATCGTTTGCAAAATAGAGGGTGTAAAGATTCTGTTTTATTTTAGCTTTTTTAAACATTTTCTTTATTACAAGATTTTTTAACAAAATTCTGTGCTATATTATTATTATTTTTTGTAAAATGTATTGGGAGCCATCTGCATTTATTTGCTTGTGTTCAAAATGATATAACTTTTTTCCACGGTATATTATGGCTATAGTAAAAAAATTGTATTTTCTATTATTTCATAAACAAAAAAAGGTATACCTAGTTAATATGAGCAATTAAATGTTTTATTTCACACAAAAAGAATCCTTTGCATTCTCTTTAAGCTTAATTTCTGGTCACCCCAGTTTCCTCTAGAAGGTTAGTACAAAATAGTATCACAATAATTTCCTTATGCTAAAATACAACGACTTAAGCCATTTACTTGATTTGTTGATTGTTTGCGAGATACAGGGTGTCAAAAGTAAAAAATTAATGAAAATCTTGACACCCTGTATCTTGCAAACGAGCATCTTTTCGAGCAAGGTGAGTTAAATTTTATTGTTGTATTTTGACTCAAAGAATTGGTACTAGCATTTTCTACAGACCTTCTAAAGACGTGGGCTAAGAATTTTTTTAGGAATGAATATTTATGGATATTGATCAGTATATCGTTTTTGTGAAATATGGAACAATAAGAATTTTCTACTTTAATCATAATATACAGTAGCAAAAAGTTGTGACACTGAACTGTACCTACCTCCTCCACATTTAACAACAAAAACACGAGCAGCTTTTGATTCCTTATTTTAAAAAATTTCCAAAACCAAGTTAAAAAAATCTAATAATAAAGTATTTAAAAATAACTAAAATACAATTAAAACCTTGACATTCTTTATTTCGCAATTGATCAATTTTTCTATTAAGGTAAAGCTTGGGTTTCCTAGGCAGTCGGTCGGCAGAAACTGACCGCGACTGACATTTGACCAAATCAAATATTCACTTAAATGTGGTATGATTTAAAAGTGAATATTTGATTTGGGCGAACGTAAATCGCGTCGGTTTTCGCCGACCGACAGTCGTAGAAAACCGTAGCTTAAATTCCGTTAGGTCATTGTATTTTCGCCCAAGGCATCTGTGGTGGCATTTTGTACTGAACTTTTAGAGACAGACTGTAGAATTTGACAAGGTACTTGAATATAACTGTATATAAAAATATCCTTTATATTACCTGTGTTTTATTGTGATTTTGTAATTAGTTTTTACATGCTTTATTGATGAGGTTTTTTTTTATTTTTAATGTTGGCTACTTATACATACAAATATGTGAAACATACCATGGTGCTTCTTTATTTTATTGTTATTGTATTGAAAATGGATGATTATTAAAATGATTTTAAAACATTGTCTTTTTTATTTTTAAAACTACCTGTATATTTATATGCTGTTTGGTAGCTACAGATGCGCTGCAGTTTCCTGTGAACTACGATCGTTGCGTTGCACTTAATAGCACTTTTAGTAATTGAATGGCATTTAACATGTATTTTGCAATAAAAAGATGCCAAATTACTTTAAGTTTACTTTTAATTATTTTGAGGCAAAATAGCTTTAGCTGAAGAACATATTTGAACATATAAGAACGTTTGTTCTCACAGAAAATAGGTAGTAACTCTATTTTTTATTTAAAAAATGGTTTAAATTCGATTTTCTTACCTAAAATTAATTGTGATGTTGGTGATTCAATAAAAAAAACATTTAACTTCCTGCCATTTGTTGAACATAATAATCTAGAAGAGAGAAGAAAACTAATATTATTACAATCTAGACAATTTTTTAAATTCTGCTTTTACAGTCTGGTTTATTAGGTGTGCAACAAATGGAAAACTTTTCTTTTATAATTTGTCAAAAAAATATGTTCTTTAAAAGACCAAGAATATACACTGGGTGGGGCCAGAGTTGGTTCGAATACTGAAAATCGGTAATCGAATACGAGTAGCGTAAAGAAATAATACTGAGTATTTATAAATACTCAGTATACTAGAATTCTAGGTCTTAAAGTCAAAGTGTGGGGGCGTGCCCCCAGGAAGGCGTGTTAGGTTGGTAAGGGAGGCGCAGTAAATTTAAAACCAAAATTATTAAAACCGATTAATAAAATTTGTATTGTCACATATTAAACTACAAACTTATTCTAAGCCTTGAAAAAAATACCTTTTCTTAGAATCCAAGGACTGATGGCAGATGGCGCTTGCGTTATTGTGGCATACAATCTCTTTAAGTTGGGTTCCACATTGGAAATGGCGAATCTGGAGCTCTTTTACTAGTGACGTCGCATAAATAAAAAGTGTGATAGGTCGTTGGTTTGGAATTAAAATATGTACGAGTTTACTAAGTTTAAAAACAAATATTCTGCCTATTTAAAAAACAAAGTTGATGATGGAGGGTCAAAGACGAAACGTTGGATCTAGTGTGTCGTTTGTATTAAAATATATTTTTAAGTAAACTGCGCAAAATGCGTAACTTTGCCCCAATTTAACCAGCCCTCTATCTCTTACTGTATTTGTAACACCGGAAATAAACAGTTTTTGTTAAATTGGTTTCGTTTTAAGAGTCCGAAAGTTGTCAAAGTAATTAACTCAATTTTGAAAATACTCTGTACAATGCTGTACCTCTATGGGATTTTTTTATTATTTTATTATTATTATAGAGTTCAGACAGTAGGCGGTAGAACCGATGAACTGTCACTGTTCACGCGCCAATAAAGTATGTTAAAATCGCACGATACAATCACGATTCACAATTACATTGTTACAGTCATACTATACAGTCACTATTTACATATTACTTAAGTAATTGTCTAGTCTATTCTTAAAGACGTTCACAGAGGGGGCAGAGACAATTTCTTCAGGGAGTCCGTTCCATCGTTGTACGATTAGGTTCACGAGAAAGTTCTTTCTGCATAGCCTGTGACTAAGCTCAGTGGTGAGCCTCAGAGAATGCCCCCGTAGGTGGGGGTTGGTATTACGGAGAAAGAAGTCGATGTTGCAAGTGTAGTGTCCATGCATTATTTTGTATGTTTCTATCAAACATCCCCTGTTCCTGCGCTCTTCCAATGTTGTGAGCTTAAGGGCTTTTAATCTCTCTTCATATGATAACTGTCTCAATGTGAATGGTATCTTAGTAGCCCTTCTCTGGACCCGCTCCAGAAGATCGACATCCTTCACAAAATAGGGACACCACACCACAACTGCATGCTCCAGTATTGGTCGTATATATGTTTTATAGACACACAAAAATACCTCAGGGGACATATCTCTAAAACAGTGACGGGTGAGATAGACCATTCTGTTTGCCCTCTTTACTACAGTGTTTATATGATTCTCCCACTTCAAGTCATGAGATACACATACTCCTAGATCCACCTGCTCAGTCACCATTCTCAGTTCTGTGTTGCCAATTTGATAACCCAGCATTGGGTTGTTGTATCCAATATGAAGCACCGCGCACTTGGCAACGTTAAGCTTAAGCAACCAGCTCTCCGTCCACCTCTCCAACTCAGCCAGATCTTCCACCATACTGCCATGTTCGAACGTGGGGTCACAGAAGATTTTAGTATCATCCGCATACATGCTGGTTCTACATACCATGTTTTGGGCAATGTCAGAAATGTAGATAATAAAGAGAAGTGGATCAAAACAGAGCCCTGCGGAACGCCAATGAGAACTGGATGTGCACCTGAAGGAGGTGCCACTAATCCTGACCTGAAAAGTGCGGTCAGGTAGGTAACTATCGTATAACGTATCCATTGAAGCAAAGGACCTCTAATACCATAGTGCTCCAGCTTAAGAAGAAGCCATTCCAATGGCACAGTATTAAAGGCCTTCTTAAAGTCAAGGTACACTACATCATTACCGATATGATATTGATTCTCCAGAGCCCGAGTCCAAAGTTCCAAGTTGGCGAGAAGATTGGAAAACACCGATCGACCCACGCAGAAGCCATGCTGGTTGTCAAGATGCTTCCCTATGGTGTATCCGCAGGAAATCTGCGATCTCTTGAGCTATGATTTTCTCCATACACTTGCATGGTATTGATGTTAAAACTAATAGGTCTGTAGTTCTCAGCCAAATGTTTGGCCCCTTTTTGATATCGGGATGACTACCGCACTCTTCCAGGCTTCCGGAACTTCCTCCCTCGAGATGATTCAGTCATTGTTTTAGCAAGAATAACACTAAGGTTAGTACTGCAGTTCTTTAGCAAAATTGGGGATATATGATCAGGCCCTGACTAGCATCGAGTTTGAGCCCCAACAATACCCTTTTCACCTTCTCTGGCGTAAAAACAATGTTCTCAATAGATGCTGCCATTCGACTTTCCGCCGGAAGTCGAGGAAGACTAGATGTATCTTCACGAACAAAGACTCTACTAAACCGACTGGCAAAGATTTCCTCGCTCTCAGCGGATCAGACTCATAACGATGATTGGAGTCTGTGAGCACAAAACTGTGAAGCCCAGAATTCAGCGAGCCATTAATATACTGATAAATTTTTTGGTCCTTGTTCTACAAGCCTGCTCTCGTAAGACCTTCGAGCCTCTCCTCAAAAGCTCACATATTTCATTCTTCAGCACATTATAGGAATGAAAATCAGCATGTTCCTTAGTACGTCTATATCTGTGCCAAAGGTTTCTTTTTTTGTTAATCAATTTGATGTGTGCTCTTGTGATCCATGGCTTGTTAATGGTTTTTCGAGGTTGCTGAAGAGGGACGTAATTCTCCGATACATGGTTGAGGACTGCCTGAAAATGACCAAAATGTAAGGATCATTTTCAGGTTCCCATTGCTGAAGATAGCGATTTATAGTGTTATAGTCCGCCTTCCAATAATTTCCATGCATGCTAGCAACCTTGCAATTAGGCTCAGAGCCAGTTGAGCCATGACCAGAATACAAGCATGATCGCTCTTACCAACCGGAGGAGTACTTTCAACTTTAGTTATACATCTTGCATCTGATACCAGGCAGAGATCCAGCAATGAAGGCTGAGTACCCTCCCGAAAGCGTGTATTAAAATCAATCAGCTGATGCAGTCCCGATTCCTGATAAGCAGTGAGAAACTCCTCATCAGGGAGCTGGGCCTGTTTGCCCGGCCCAGGTTCCAATTTATTTCAGGATAGTTCATATCTCCAATGACTATTGTTGTCATTAATATCTCCAATGACTATTGTTGTCATTAAAGCCCTGTTCATCTGGTTAAGCATCCGGAAGATGCCTCTATTTTCTTCCACTGGACAACTAGGTGGTCGATAGACACACCCAAGCAGCAACTGCACCACACCAACCTTCACACTCACAAAAACAGAGTCTACGTGGACAGCACTAACAGTTAATTCACTCAGCTTGACACTAGTAACCCGGTGACCATACATCTCATTCCTGACATATATACCCACTCCTCCACCCTTCCGAGTCCGACCATCTTCATTCACAGAACAGCGATCTTTTCGAAACAAGGTGTAGTTTGGAATTTCTACTAAACAGACTGGTATGTTTTCAGTGAGCCAAGTTTCAGTTAAAAAGATCAGGTCTGGATTAATCCGCTGCACCTCACTAAGAAACTGATCCAGTTTTGATGTTATCGAGCATAAATTTGTGTAGAAACAGGTTATGAAGGAGTAGGTTTGGTTGCTCAGTTTTTTGTAGCATTTGTGCCTGAAGCTTCGATTGGCCTGTACTTTATTATTTCTGGTATGCCAGCTAAATATTTTATCTTCAAGTCCACTTCACCTTGATTAGTTCTTTCTTGTAACTCAGCCAACAGTTTCTTGAGGTAGGAGCGCTGCATGTGTGTTTGAACAAACTTAATGTACTTCCCACTTTCTTTCGGCAATTTGCTCTTGTTAAACAGAACTTTATGTGCTTCTTCCTTGGTTAGAAAAACGACCTTAATGGGTCTTCGCTTTTCAGGATTGTATTTTCCTATTCTAATTATCTTTAAGTTCCCGGTTAAGACGCCCCCAGTGACAGTATTAATTACCTCTTTGACTATTTTCGTATCATGATCCCTTCGTTCTTCCTACTATCCGTAACAGACTCCTCTGCTCCAAATAATAGGGCATTTGATGATCTTGCCTCTCTTCTTGCATTTCAATAATTGTGGGTTCGACGTTTCCTGAGTTGTGAATTGGCTCATGGTTTGATCGGGACTCAGAAATATTAATTCTCTTAGAAACCACACTAACATAGCTTGGTGCCTTTGATACTGTGTTTTTAGCTGTTCAATGTCTTTTGGCAGTTGTGATATGTCTGCCTTTACAGAAATCCTGACTTTTTGACGACATTTCTTTTTAGCTGATCTATTTCTGATTCTAACTGAGGTATTTTGGGCCCAAGCAAAAGGCAGCAACTTAAGTGAATCAACACAGGTTTCGCAGAGAAAAAACATGGTTCTCTTAGCCAGCAGGAGCGCTCTTACTTCTGTTGGTGCAATTGACGAATAGTCCCTGCATACAACCTTCTTACAACAGTCACAAGGACACCCAAACACTTCATTATCTCGACACTTTTCCTTAAGCTGAACATACTTTTTTACATTTATAACAATCAAAATTATTTTATTAAAAACTAAGACGTGGAACCCACACCAAATATACTGTGTGTCCCAGGTCCCAGAAGGGGTTAAAAGAAGAAAAATGGTATTAGTATTATTAAGAGAAAATTGACTTTTATGGCAAAATTTTAAGTTTAAAAATTAAAGTAGGAAAAAAATTTGGTAATTTTTTTACATTACGCATGAAGACTTAAATAGTGGGCAACAAAAAGCAAATTTTAAAATAAAATTCGAGTATTTAGGTTTTAATGAGCAACATGTAAAAAAATGACAAACAAATATTTTTCTATTTTATATTAATGCTTTAACCTTTACTTTTGCCATTATTTAAATTCTTTACAACATTTTTTAAATAGTTATTAAAATTGTATATTAAAAATCGGAACACAATTTTGGATTTATTAAATTTATAATATGCGACTAGTTGCCCAAAAATGACAAAAATAAATAAAATTTAATATAATTGAAATATCGGCATTTGATTTATAACTGTGTAAAATTTGGAATTTATTGAGAAAATTTGATTAAATTCACGAGAGAAAAATACAAATAATAGAGAATTTGCTTTTAAAACTTAGATATTTTCTTCTTATAATAAAGCTGGGTACACAAATTATAAGGAATATTTTAGTAAGTATCAGGATTGGGGCAAGTTATACCTTGCCAAATAAATATGGAAATAATCTAAAACTATTTTTTACATCAATAATTTTTACTTAACAACCTTTAACACAGCTTGGCGTAAGAGGAATTATCTTGTTTATACATAATAAAGATTAATTACAAGTCACAAAAAGTAATTGCAGTTGTTACAAAAAGTGTACATAGTATTATTCTATTGCCACATGGCAACACATAAAATCTTCAATAGGTATTTTGTCTTATACTTAATTATTAAAGGAAAAGCAAGGTCTTACTCTTGATCGTATGATGCTGTGTTCTGATGCGTTAAACCTATTTAGATTAAAACATTTAATAGCTTAATTAATTAACTGCCCGAAGCTCTAGAATAAAAAAAATCATGGTCCAAGGAGACGTTTATTAAATCATTACAAAGGGCAGAATGAGAAAAGAAAGATGTAACAGACGTTCATGTACTTACAGGTTGTCCAATTTTTAATCTTATTAACTTTTTTGTTTCTTATTTGGCAAAATAAATAAAAATATTTTTATATGGGTTATTTATTCCATAGTATCCGAATTTATCATCATCAGTTTCATAATTAAATTTCCTTATTTCCCTTTCTTCGACTTTTTTTAAAATAATTTTTAAAACGTCGTAAAAATGTTATTGATGAATTTAGAAGGTCCAGTTTCACCTCTGTACTAATTTTGACGAATATTGGTTGGATCGTTTTTAGATACTTGACACTTCCTAGCTGTTTTTGTATTAATGTCGAAAAAGCATGATCCCCGTATCTCTGAAATTGAACCGAGTAGAAAAACGATAATATCAGGTCATAATAAAGTTGATACAAGCAATTGATTACAATAACAAAAAATAGGGTATTTCATTTACAATTTTAAAATTCCCCAACCTACAGAGAAAACTATAAACTGCGCAACCTTGCAAATACAATTTTTAAATACTTCATGTTTAGTTACCTCTTGGCACAAAATTTTGTTCTTTTATATTTGACGGTTGCTGAGATAATTCACCGTTCCGTTTTTTTATACTAACCCTGTATATATACTTTTTGTCGTATCCTGTATATCTAAAGAGATAAAAGCATTCTAAACAAAGATACAGATACTACAAAATCAACCTAACAAACTGTGTTTTCAGAAAAAGAAGGACAAGCAGGAACAAGGACGGCAATAAAAATGACGTTTTAACTGTTCAGCGACGTTTCAGTCCAGTACTTGGATTTTTTCAAGCTTCCAAATATCACATCAATTGCTATTTGATATTTGGAAGCTTGAAAAAGATCCAAGTACTAAATCGAAACGTTGCTGAACAGATAAAACGTCGGTTTTATTGCCGTCCTCGTTCCCGCTACTCTTTCTTCTTCTAACTTGTTGGTAAAAGACGATAACTAGCAAGGATAAACTAGTGTTTTTCTTTTTTTTTAGTTAAAATTATAAAAAGTTAGGTAAATTTATTAAGTTTCTAATGGACATTAAAAATTATTCTTGGGATTTAGATGGCCATATTTCAGAAACTAATTGAGATAGAAATATCAAATGTGTTATTTTTAAAGCTCTTTCAAAGATCTCTTTAATGGTAAAACATTATAGAGGGTGTTCTAAACAAAAATCATACTTTTGTCTTACCCAGTATATAATAAGAAATAATAAAACTCCGATTACTTATTCGAAAGCTACAGAATTCACCAAATAAACTAATATTTTTGTTTATATTGTATGATAAAAATAAAAAAAAGTTAAAAGCGGGTGTGAAGTTATAACTTTACAACCGGTACAAATAACGAAATTATACGGGGTGGTTAGTTTTAATTGGAACGCACTGTATACGTCTAACGCGTTTGTTGACATTTTCAATAAGTTTACCAAATGGTTTATCATCTTTTAAAAATGTATAGGTAATTATTTTTCTTATTAAACTTTACCAGTTGGCATATTTAACTATAATTAAACAAACCTGTAATAAAAATTTATAATTTGTGAGACATAGACGGTGTGCAGATGTCATTTTGTGCAATAAATAATGTTTGGTTGAAATGTGACCAAAATCTTGAAAATATCTTTCGTAAACTGCACGATATTCAAGGTTCTTTAGAATTAACTTTATAGGTCATATTATGCAATATTTGTTTAAACTAAAAATGTTTTTTGTTTCTTTCCTTAGTATTATTTTAATTTAAAACAACGTTTTTAGTCTAACAAATTTTAGTAAAATAAGTGTTTTCGAAATTCAAACTTTTTTTTTGGCTTTTTCTTTAGAATAAAGATCTTAAATAAACATTAATTTAAGAAAATTAAACTTTTTTATACTATGGGAACTATTCTGCCCTTGCATAATATAATTAAAGTTAAGATTACTTTAAATAAAATAAATTAATGAAATATTTAATGAAGGATAATTATTTTAATTTTATATTAAATATTTCAATAATTTATTTCTGTAATCAAAACTTTTATTATATTATGCAAAGGCGAAATAGTTCTTTATAATATATAAAAAGTTTAATATTTTCTTAAAATGTTTATTAAACATCTTTATTCTGAAGAAAAACCAAATATTTTTTGTTTAAATTTAAACTCCCAGAAAACAAATAAACTATAAAAAAATATATTTACTATAGTAACACTTTTTAATTAGACGATTCTACCATGTCAATTAGGTGCAATCATTTATGAATACTCTGTATACACATATATTTCTTTAAAAATATCTTTGCTTTGTTTTACAAATTAAAAATGATCAAAATGTATCGTAATGAGTTGAACACGCTTCGCAAATGTCATGTTATGTAATAATTATTATCGTTAGCCCTAATCTTGAAAATATCTAGAGAACTGTAAGAGGTCCAAGGTCAGTTAGATCTGAATTGATTATTTATATTAAGCAATGTTTGTTTATATTGATTATTTAAATTCGCATGATTTTTGCATTAAATTGTAGGTTACCGTTTTTAACCAATTAAAAAATGTATTTTATCAGCAACTATAATCATAATAAATATTATTTATATAATGTATAAGATTTAAAAAAAATGTATTTAACCAATGACGTTGAAGTAGATAGAGTTTTTGTTGCAGAGAAGAATGGAGAGCCCTAATACAGCTAAAAAAATCTAAAGAATTTTTTTATCTTAATAAATTCTACAAAAATTTCTTAGTAAAATAAGAGGCAGGCACAAATACACGATACTTTGGTATTAAAGAGCTTGAAGAGAAAAAAGACCTTTACAGGATAACTTTCAAGGGGGTGTGGATAGTCCATCTCATATGAACGTTAAAAAAATGAAGAGCAAAAAAGTCTTTACCTAAAAAGCAAACTTATGGTACATACTATTACATTTAAATCACATGGGTATTTAATTTAATTTATTTCGCTCATCGAAAATATTACCTTGGAAATGGGGCCTACTTTGCCAAAAAATTACAGCTAGGTGCAATCAGCGCCGCACAGTGTGTCGATATGGGTAAAAAAGTGGACATCTGGGTATAAAGTCAACATTGAAAAGTACAATTTTTTTCATTGTCACAAATTGGCAATACCCTAGGCTATGTTGGTGCACATTAATTTTTTTTTACAACTTTTAGTTTCCAAATAAATTCAATTGAAACTTGCCCTTCCGTAAGTCACAAAAATTTAGGCAAAAACGTTGTCTATTAAAAAAAAATTGTACTACAAAAGTATTAGTTGTTTAAAAATTATTTTTTGTGTGCCAAATCTATTAACCTGATGTAGTATATTTCTGTTAATTATTTGAAAAATTATGCAGTAAGTACACGATAACGCTTTTTTTAATTTACAGTCTTTTTTTTATAAAGTTAACGTTTCCGTTGACTTATAAAAAAAAGTTTACATTTGTATGACTTCGCAAATATCTTGTTTGACCGGGCCACCTTTAGAGAAAAAAGCGCAAATTTTTTATTTGCTAATATTTGCTATTCTTATAAAAAAATGCTTTTCTTTCACATGCTGCAGCGGTATTTATTTATTTTGCATTAGTCGATACGGATTCAAAACAAATTTGTAAATGAATCAAATAAATTGAGATTTAAGGTTTTGCATTAATCAAGCCAGGCCATGGTTAGGTTAATCTGTAAACTTAAAATATTTGTTTTACAGTATACAGGGTGATCATTTTTAAGTCGGCACTATTGCTAACTATTTTATTATTGGCGATACGAAGTCGGTTAAATTAGAGAAGTAGTAGTATTTTTCCGCTGATTAACGTGCTGTAAAAAAACAATTGAACATCGGGTTTTCGATTTATTGCAAAAAATATATTTTTTTAAATGATACACCCTGTATATTATATCACCAATCGAAAGATCTATCAAGAAGTTTTAAACAAAGTCCTCATGTGTTATATCCAATTTTTAATAGTTTCGGAAATATGGCCATCCTCGGGAATTTGATAGTAAACTGGCATTATAAAAATAGAACACCCTGTATATTGCATTACCATTAAATAGATATTTTAAAGAGCTTTAAAAAATACCACATTTGATATGTCTATCTCTTGTAGTTTTGGAAATATGGCCATTCAAATCGAAAAAATAGTAGATATTAATGTCTATTTTATCTTTGACACTAAACTTAGTGCTTATAGCTTGAAGCTGTAGAAATAATGAAAATTTAACATAATTTTTAAGATTTTGATGGCCATATTTTCAAAACTATAAGAGATAGACATATCAAATGTGGTATTTTCTTAAAGCTCTTTAAGATATATACGTATATTAATGGTGTTTAATATGCCAGTTTATTCATAATTCTCGAGATGGCCATATTTGGAAACTATTAAAAGTGGATATAGCTTATGAATTTGAAAATTTCTGTGATAGAACTTCCAATTGCTGATATAATATACAGGGTGTTTCATTTAAATAAGTATATTTTTAAATAAATCGAAAGCCCGATGTTCAATTGTTTTTTGTTGACCGCACGTTAATCAGCGGAAAAAATACTACTACTTCTCTAGTTTAACCGACTTCGTATCTCCAATAATAAAGAAGTTAGCAATAGTGCCGATTTAAAAATGATCACCCTGTATACTGTAAAACAAATATTTTCGCACAATTTTATCAACATTCATGATTATTATATCAATACAAACATTCGCTAATTTAAAAGCATTGATGTCCATTTTTTCAATTTCGTCACATCTGTGCGCCGGCCCAAAGGGTGAGCCGGTGAGGCGACCGCCCTAGGCGGCATGTTTACAGAGGCGGCAAAATGTTTGTACAGGGGCGGCAAAATATACCTTTTAATGTAAAGTTAGTTTTCAAAATTTTAAAATTAAAAAGTAGTAGAGATTAAAAGCAGGTACCTTTTTCTTTTTTGGACGTCAAATTTTTTAAAAAGAACCAATGGGGAAAATTAAGTATTTATAATTTTTTAATTTTAGAAATCAAAAAATGCAATAAATATCGTAGCGGATCTTTTTTTTGTTCTTCAACCTCAAATTTAAGAGTTTTATTTCCTTCTAGGGGCGGCAAGAGTGTAGTCGCCTCAGGCGGCACTTTTCCTTGAGCCAGCCCTGGGTGCAATTCTACGCTTGATCAAAGGTTGATAGAGACAAGGTGTCCTAACTTTTTATTTAACAGCCAATAGATGTGATGTCAAGGGTATCCTTTTCAAAAAAATGTCGTTATTTCATTATTGTTTTGTAAAAATCGTGTAAATCGTGTTTATATTTGTGAGTAAATAGTGGATTAAAAAGACTTTAATAATTGTATAAAGAATATTTTTAATTTTAAATCGGTTAAAAAAGTACTCCTATGACGTCACAATATCAGCTGTTTACTGTCACAGCAAAGTTTGGCCACCTTGTCTCTATCACCCTTGCGCTTGACCTGTTTATTTGTTATTATTTGTTTCGGTTAAAAACTAGTATAAAACCCTGCTGCTTGCTGACGACCGATCGATCTAAAATTTGGTACACACTCCTTATCTTAATAACTATACAATAAAACTTAATACATTTTTTATGATTGTAAATATGGGTATCAAATAAAAGGGCGTGATTAGTAGAATAGAGCTCACTGTAAAAAAATTAAAAATCCATTGGCCACCACCACAAAATGGCGAATTACATATTTTCACTATCGTTTGTTAGTTTTGGTTAGTTATAGTAAGGCAATAAATGAACTCAATTAAATGAGAAGTATTAATCCAACAACAAAATTAAAAACTTAAAAATAAATTATTTAAAAAAATATGTTAAACATTTTTATTGTACTAAAAGCTAAAAAATAATTTGGTAAAGGCCGATTTCCACTTAGGGGTCTTCACCCGTGAAGCATGAGTCGTCACCCATTAGATTGATGCACATTTGAATCGAAACACAACTTTTGGTAGTACCAATCGTTAATTTATGTAAATAATTTTGTCAATAAGTCGTCACCCATAGGGAAAAATTAGAACTAGTCCCTAATTTGGCGGGTGGGAACGCACGAGTTTTAACCCCTTACCCATGACTCCCAGGACCCTTATTCTTGAATCTCTGGGAGGGAGAACTTTTGCGGGAAGTGAGTAAAGTTCACGAAAATATTGTCAAAACAGTATTCTTAAAAAAGAAGAAGTTCACTGTGAGCAAGCAACTCCCGGGAGCTAAAGTTCTCCACCTCTTGAGGTGGAGAAAATTCGTTCCCGCCGTTCTATAACCTTTCCCATAAAAGTTCCCGGGAGTGTTCCCCTCCCGGAGATTCAAGAATAAGCGTCCAGGTGTGAATCATTAAAAGTCGAAGACTTTTTACCCTGGGGTGAAACCCTGGATTAAAATCCCTAGGTGGAAATCGGCTTAAACTCCCAGCTACCAGGTTGCACCCATCTTTTTTATTAATCTGTAATATTGATCTGACAAATAATAAAATCGTTGGGCACTTAATATTTTTATCATTATATTTACTCTGGATACGTACGTCCAACGGTTTTATTATTTGTCTGATCAATACTCCAGATTGATGAGAAGATTGGTATGATCTGGTAGCTAAGATTTACCGAAATATTTTTTAGCTTTTAGTACAATAAAACCGTTTAACATTAAAAAATATGTAAGTTAGTCTCTTTTCCTCACATGTCCTATGTGTGATGTTATTTACCTGATTCTGTATAGGTCGCAGGCATATGGTTATTTTAGGCAAATGGCTTCTGTTTAGGCAAATGCTTTCTGCCTGGTCAACTGACTTCATGAAAATAATTTCTATATAAAAGCCTTTTACTTAGCCTATTTAGGCAAATGACTGTGATATATAGGGGTTTTCTAATTGCGGTAAGAAAATTAAAGAGCATATTCCCGAGACATTTTTATGAAAAAAGTTCATATAAACATAGATCCTCAAATATTTCGTTCTCAAGATACAGAGTGTAACACTTTTTTAAAACTTAATACTTTCTAAAATACTTTTTAGTTAGATTTGTTAGACTAGATATAAACGTTCTTTAATTTGTTATTGTTGTTTCACAACAACAACAAGCATTAATCTAATAGGAAGTTATAATACTTAATTTTTTATAAGAAAAAAATGTCCTAATGTTACTTGAATGATCCAGAAATATGCAGCTTAGCGGATTTTTTTTTTGGAAAGCTAAGCAAGCTACGTAAAAATAATAAAAAACAAAAAGTTGTATTTTAGGTGTTTCATCCGAAAAAAAATATAAAATGTGCAAAAAAAAACAGTAGCGTACTTTATTTTGTCAATAATATTAGCTGAGATGCGTCCCACGCCGCCACTGGTCTTTCAAATTAAAATTTATTTAGGGTTAAATTAACTTTCTATTTCAACAAATACCACAGCCAATTTTTTTTAAAATCGGATACGCAATATTTAGAATATTATTAAAAACCCGATTTGTTTTAATGTTTAACACTCTGTATCTTACAAACAAAGCATTTCCGTACCTGCATAGGGGAGCTTTAAAAATATATATACAGTGCTTGTCTAAATTCAGGACCCCCTCCTTACTTTTAAATTGTTTGGTTTTTCTTCATGAAAATTTGAGGACTTTGGTAAGACAACATAAACCAAATTTTAGGCAATAAATGACTGATACAATGTCACACTCACAGCTGGGGGCCATTTTAAAAAGAAAAATTAAATGGAAAGTGGGTCTAGTGGCACATCATTTTAAAGCTCCTTACGAGTACTTTATATGCCTAAAATATAAAGGCAATACCTTTAACTACTACAAAATGGCGGTACTTTGAAAATTACATGAATGCGTCATTTGGAAGGCTATATTTCCGAATTTAATAAAGCTAGATACACTTAATGTGGTATTTTCCTAAATCATTTTTTAATGATTAATTTAATGGGGATATTGATAATAATATACAGGGTATGACAAAAGTATAGACTCGTCAAGAGCCATAAAATGATGTGCCACAAGCCAGAAGACCCCCTTTCCAATTTTTTTCAAAATGGCACCTAACTCTCAGTTTGATATTTATATCTGTTATTTTTTGCCTAAAATTTGGCTTATGTTGTCTTACTAATGTTCTCACATTTTTAATGAAAAAATACCAATTAATTCAAAAGTTAGAAGGGGCGTTCCTGACTTTAGACATGCACTGTCTATAAACTTGTCATACTATTTTCATGTTTTTATATGAATCCGAGAGATTGCCTACATATTTTAGGACATACTGTTCAGGTAAAAAGTAATAACTTTATTTGTTTAACTATACTATGTATCAGAAAGAAAGAAGAAAATTATATCTGAAAAAAGGCGTCAAATAATTTTTTTAAAGACACAAAAATAATTAAAACAAGCCAGAATATCGAAAAATACAATTTTTTTTGAATGACGTACATGACCAGCTATCTTACGTATGTACACTTCTTATTGTTTTTTTATTTCCTTTTAATCATCTGCAGAAATGGGATTCCCTAGGTCAACCGGTGTAAAGCTGATCGCAGATCACAAAGATTACTTGTTGTCTTTATATTCTCTTTGGTTAGTTCACGAATACTTAAAACCTAAATACCGGGTGTAAAGTTATAAATTTACACTCTTCTTACCTTTTTGTTTGTTATTATTTAATATCAATTAACAAATCGATAATTATGTACAGGGTTGTCCAACGAAAGGGTAAACACCTCGTAATTTCTTTATTTCAAAAGATATTGAAAAACGGTTTATACAAAAGTTGTAGGACTTTTAGAGGAGAATATGAGCAGTTTGCCATGAAAACAATTAAACATCTAATAAAAAAATTTATACGAAAAAGTATGGTTATCTTCCTTATTTTAAATGGAACACCCGGTATATTATGTGATTTTTGAATTCTCTAGAAAATTCTAAACCTTTTTCATATAGGCTGTTACATGTCTAAAGTTAAAAGTTTCGGAGCAATGGACAATTGAAAATCAGTAAAATGTCTTATAGCTTATTCTATTAAATAGGCTGAAATGCAAAAAATGTCAACAATGGGACACGTGAACAGAAAATAATAGTGAACAAAAATACTAGTATTATTGTGAAAAATCGTGGGGTGCTCTGTGCCATATTTTTTGTATATCAAGCAACCCACGCTTTTCACAATAATACTAGTATTTTTTGTTCACTATTATTTTCTGTTCACGTGTCCCATTGTTGACATTTTTTGCATTTCAGCCTATTTAATAGAATAAGCTATAAGACATTTTACTGATTTTCAATTGTCCATTGCTCCGAAACTTTTAACTTTAGACATGTAACAGCCTATATGAAAAAGGTTTAGAATTTTCTAGAGAATTCAAAAATCACATAATATACCGGGTGTTCCATTTAAAATAAGGAAGATAACCATACTTTTTTCGTATAAATTTTTGTATTAGATGTTTAATTGTTTTCATGGCAAACTGCTCATATTCTCCTCTAAAATTCCTACAACTTTTGTATAAACCGTTTTTCAATATCTTTTGAAATAAAGAAATTACGAGGGTGTTTACCCTTCGTTGGACAACCCTGTACATAATTATCGATTTGTTAATTGATATTAAATAATAACAAACAAAAAGGTAAGAAGAGTGTAAATTTATAACTTTACACCCGGTATTTAGGTTTTAAGTATTCGTGAACTAACCAAAGAGAATATAAAGACAAAAAATATGGCACAGAGCACCCCACGATTTTTCACAATAATACTAGTATTTTTTTGTTCACTATCATTTTTCTGTTTCTATTAAGAATTCTTAGATTAAAAACATTCAGGAATAGTCAAGTGGCAATACATCTGTGATAGATAAACGAATTGTAATTAAAAAACAAAAAAAAGAAACATTTATTGGCATAGCAAAAACATCTAACATTTAATAATCCATTAACGTCATCTAGGATTCGAAAATACCTCCTTCAGCGGCTAAAAACATATGCATGCGCTCTATAAAGTTCTCCGACGTGTTGTGTAGCATATCATGATTGACAGCTCTAAAAGACTCTTGTATCCTATCTTTCATTTCATTTGGACTTTCACAAGGCGTAGCATTCACGAAATTGTCGATGAATCTCCACAGAAAGTAATCCAATGGGCTGAGGTCCGGGGACCTAGGAGGCCAGAGAATCGGTCCGTCGTCTTCCCTATTTTCATACCATGGATTTCCCCTGTTTCCTATTCATTTCGATCCATGACGTTCAGTCAAGAAAAAAGTGACATCACGTATGCTATGCGGCGGGGCCCCGTCATGTTGGAACCACATATTTCTTCTAACTTGAAGGTTTACATTTTCTAATAATGTCGGCAACGATTCTCTTAAGAAGTTTAAATATTTGTTACCAGTTAAAGTACCATCGAAAAAATATGGGCCAACAACAGAGTTATCTATAATTCCACCCCATACGTTCACTGACCATCTTCCTTGTTTCATAATTTCCCCTCTCCAATTAGGATTTTGTTGACTGTAGTACCTTATATTATGTCGGTTCATAGTACGATCACTTTTAAACGTAGATTCATCGGTGAATAACACGTTTTTAAAAAAGTCATGGTTTTGGTCAATTTTCTCTATAGCCCAAGAACAAAAATCTTCTCTTTTTTTCTTTATCACCAGGTAGTAGCTTCTGGAGATACGAAATGCGATAGGGATGCACTTTGTGATTTTGTAAAATTCTCTTCACAGATGTGTAAGACATACCAAGGGCTTCGCTCCGAGAATTGGTACTTGGACATTTTTTGCATTTCAGCCTATTTAATAGAATAAGCTATAAGACATTTTACTGATTTTCAATTGTCCATTGCTCCGAAACTTTTAACTTTAGACATGTAACACCCTATATGAAAAAGGTTTAGAATTTTCTAGAAAATCCAAAAATCACATAATATACCGGGTGTTCCATTTAAAATAAGGAAGATAACCATATTTTTTTCGTATAAATTTTTTATTAGATGTTCAATTGTTTTCATGGCAAACTGCTCATATTCTCCTCTAAAATTCCTACAACTTTTGTATAAACCGTTTTTCAATATCTTTTGAAATAAAGAAATTACGAGGGTGTTTACCCTTCGTTGGACAACCCTGTACATATCGGACACACCCCGGATTTATTAAAATTTGCTACACACGATTTTTTCGCTGATCACGAATTAAAAAAAATTTAATCGGCAAAGTTTCGTTCCCCAGATATTTATCATAAAACTTGAATAAATAACTAACCTAGATTCACTATATGTCACCGTTTTTTGCACGCAATTCTTGAGCTTTCCGCTAAATCGGCACTTAATATTTGATTTGCCCCTTTAAAATTTTTTTATTTATTTATATGCCCCCTTTTTTTCATAAAATTGCAAAGCGTTATTATACTTTGAATGATTTTAATCACAGTAGCCATGGTAGTGCAATTTTGGGGAAAAAGGGGACATATAAATAGAAAAATTGATTTCTAAGAGGTGGAATTCAAATATTACATGTTAATTTAGTTTTTGATTAAGACTTGTTTGCAAAAGGACGGGGGACTCTAGTGATAATACGGTAAATTTCTTTATACGTTTGATAATGAATAACTTGAAAACAAACCGCTGCAGACTAAAAATTTAGAATCGTGATCAGGGCCCCAAAACCCATATATACCAAATTTAAATAAAATAGGCGATGTGCCTATGAGCATATCGGTTTGTAAATATTTACTAAAAATCAATTTGTTTAAAAATTTTAATGCACCACTATTAACTTCTTGCTTAATTTTGTAGGTTTTGAATCAGTTATCAGTATTAGTTAGAGGAGAAGTTCCGAAAATGGGTCATGTGGATTATGGGCCCATAAAAAATCTTGCACAGTACGTGGCGCCATCACTTAATAAAACGCTACGCTTACTCATGACCCCCTCAAATCACGTGTTTTTGTTTGCTGTCTGAAAACCAGAAGGCGTAGAGAAGCAAAACACTTTGTTAAATATAAGCTTACACTATACGTTTTTGATTAAATACTTATTGTCAGTTTCTGCCTTAACTACCCAAGCAGTAAGCTGACGTTATTATGACGTGATTTTTAAGTCATTTTTGGTCATAGGACGTCATCCGACCAAAATTATGACGTCATTTTAATGACGTGTTTTTGACGTCGTTGAAGTGACGTCTTTACGACGTCATTTTTCGTCCTACTAGATCATAAAATCTAATGACGTTATGTTTAGAAAACCCACCGGAAAAATTTTGTGACATTATATTATTCGTGTCAAAATCCAACCGAAATAGGTATCATATGACAGAAAAAAGGACTAATAATTTTACAAAATTGAAATAGAAAAAAACTCTACCGATAGATGGCGCAATGGACAATAAACTACCACGCTTATTTAATATCTTCGCTTTTTATTGTCTAAACCGTACCAATAAGACCAAAATATTTCGAGATTGGTGTGCGGTTGGTGAAGGAAATATCTTCGACTTATGTAAAAATCTGCATCTCCAGGTTGGACAGTATCCCCAGACATGCGACCTTGCAGTGCAAGGAAATTGCAAGCAGTAAGGAGTTTTTCCCTATTTCAATTTTCAAATAAAATGTATCATTTTAGCTTTAAAAAAATAATAATGCGTCAATTTTTCGTCACCTTAAAGACGTCATTATGACGTCATTAACGGGACGTCTTTTGTCTGTGACTTAGGGAGGTCAATTTAACGTCATTGTGTCGTCATCTTATGACGTCTTTGCTGACCAAAAAGAGACGTCAATAAGACGTCAGCTTGCTGCTTGGGTACGCATCACTTTATAGTCAAAGTTGGTAGGGCTTCTGAACAATGGTTACTCTATACAAACTTATTGTTATGAAAACTTATACATTGTGTATAAGTGTAAATATTTTAAAGTAAGTTGGTTTGGTTTGAAATATGGGCCTCATACTGAAGTAAAATATGCGCATATTTGAACAATGTTAAGTTTTTATTTTTTTGTAGTTTGTTAAAATGTATATATGTGTATAATGTCAGAGGCAAGATATACAGGGTATCCCAACTCTATTTATACACCAAATTACTTCGTCCCTGTACAAGATATAAAAATTAACTTGAATAAGAAAATGTCAATTAGTGCTGGGTATTGAGATATCAGCAGTATATTGATATACTCATTAACAATTAAAAGTAAAGATATAAAGTAATTGAAAATGTATATTTGGATATACTGCTTTTTACTGACAGTACCTGTTAATATACAAGGTGTCTCAAAATAGACTTTTTATTGTCAAGTAGGTGTTTTTTAATGGAACACCCTGTATATTTTAACAAATTTTGACTCTGCATTAAATTCTACATTAAAAATGTAAAACACACTATAAGTCAATTATTGCTGGTTTTTGTTATGCTCTATATTGTTTAGGCGGATTCATTTATTGGATGGTCTTTTGTTGGGTACACGCCTGAAAAGATGGGAAATATTATTTTAAAGATATTTTAATTCAAAATAATTATATTCCTGATATTATAAATAATTGTTTCCTTGAATTTGAAAATCTAAATATAAGACAAAATCAAAATAGACCTATTACAAATTTATTTTTACCATACATTCTCGGACTATCAAATAAAATTCAACAAATAGGAAATAAATTTAATATGTTATATATTTTTGATGCAGAATTTAGTATAAAGTCAAAATTTGTTAAAATATATAGGTTCCATTTTTAAAAACCAACTTGACAATGAAAATTATGTTTTTGAGACACCCACCACTGTCAAGAAAAAAGTTTCTTCAAATATAATTTTTTTATCTTAAGTTTATTTTTGTATCTTGTAAAGGGGCGAAATAATTTTCTGTATAAATAGAGTTGCTACACCCTGTAGGTGCGATGCGTTATGTGCAAGAGTTTGGTGCACAAAGCCTGTGCGGACACTGAGCGAGGCAAATATATTTGCGATTGTTGGTAAATACCAATCTTTTGTTACTTTTTGATTATATATATAAATGTTTTACAGTCCATTGTTTGCATTTTAGTAAGGTGGCCCATATTCCAAGCATTCTTGTTACGAGTATAAATATGACTTTTTGTGTCCCTTTTCAAAATTGCAAAATAAAAAGATAATTTTTGCTACTTCTTAATTATACATAAGCAACTTTTAATAATAAATATTTTTTTATACTAATAGTCAAAAATAAAAAGATGTGTTAAAAAGAAAAAACAAAATGAGCCCATATTCGGACCTTTTCCTCCATATTTTAACAGGTTACTTGGTTAGTTTTTGAATGGAATGAATTTCCTATTAAAAGCAATAAATTTGCCCACCTTGTACAAAAGACTTGTACTAAACTAACTTAAACTTGACCCAAACAATATATATTCTTTTTTAATTGTCATACTGTATATTAAACAAACAAAGAATTATAAATTAATACTTTTTCTATTACTAAACCTACAAACATTATTTGTACTTTTATTGGTAAATTACATCGTATTGCACTTCACTATCTTTACTTATTTGATTGTACTAAAAGTGTTATTATCTACTTTTTTGAGTACTCACTTCTTCAAAAAAATGGTAATTTGAAATAAATTTAATGAAGCCACAATAATTACATAATAAAAAAACGAAAGTAAAACCAAAATTATGTTAAAACATGGATGTGCATAATTCATTTCTTATGGCAATTAAAAAATTAAAATTTTAAAATTGTTTTATTACTTTTTTGTTGTGATGATTTATTGTTCTCTTTGTTTTTTATTTTTATGAAATTAACAAATACATGTGGTTTTAAAAATAATGTTATTACGTATTTAAGATTCACAGGGTGTAATTTAATTTATGGCTAAAAATACAGGTTATGATTCGTTCGCCCATTTTAGGAAGAAACGTTTATATTAACGTATAGTCACTCTTAACGTGCGGGTCCAAAGGTCATTATGCATATGAATCAAATTTAAAAAACAGTGGCTACCAAAATATTGTTTACTTCAGCATTTGATATTTTGACTTTGACACATTAAGCCGTGTATAGATATGAGCGTATAAATTGTGATTACGTTAAACCTTAACTCGACGATTGGGTGACGACAAAGCAGGGTTCGGCAAATTTTGCTTTTTATTAAAAAATTCAAAAGTCATTTATTGTTTTTAAAAAATCAGGAATTTTTTATTTTTTTTATACTATATTTTAAAAAATTATCAATTCGCTTTTTAAAAATTATTTTAATGTTAGTCTAAAAAATAAGGATTTAATTTACAGCTACAATATTTATCAGAGCAAACTTTCTTGCCAAAAACTTTTTTTTGAGTTTCGTCTTGTTTTTAGGTACCTCTAACGTAAACGGAATAAAGCGGTGGTTATTACAAAAGGATAAGCCAGAAATAGCAAAATAGCTGCCAGTAATAAAACAGTTTCTATGCGCAACTACTTCATCTGCGTCAGTAGAAAGAATATTTAGCACTTTTGGCTTTGTACATTTAGTTATTAGGAACAAGATAGGCATAGAAAAAGGAGGAAAACTCGTATTTTTGTTTAAACTATACAAATAAAATGCAGAAACATAAAGTTTATGTTTATACCTATTTTTTAATTCTTTTAAGATGTTGCGCTATACTGATTATTTTTGAGAATATTTTTTTGTATGACAGGCAGTATGGATTTCCCCTAACAGATCTACAGCAGATCTTCTTTCCTTTGTATCACACTGCTGGAATAAGTCTCTTGAGTTTCTAGGTGTTTTTGATATATCCAAAGCTTTTGACCAGGTCTGGCATGCCGCACTTCTTAATAAACTTCCCTCCTATGGTCTTTTTTCTTTATTTTTTTTAATCTTTGGACAAAACACGAAGGCTAAAAGCTTAAATACTAACGTACCGTGGGTATCTTAAGCGAGGTAAGAGGGAGTGTTATATTTTAGTCTATGTAATTTAAAAGTAGTGTCCCTAATTTCATTTTCACACACTTAAATCACTGGTCTTTCGCTTGATTGCGCATTTTTTCTCCTTTTGTTTTCAAATAAGATTGCATTTTTGTCATGTATAACCTTTGACAACATTCTTAAACCAACTTAAAGAGCTCTGTTTACTTCTTTTTCTATATTTTCGGGAAATTCTATTTTTCCTTTCTTGTTCTTGAAATAAATATTAGGGCTTAAAACCATTTTTTCGCTTGCAGATAAAGAAATGTACAGAAAAACTTTGTATATTTATAATTTTAAGTTTAAACTATCAAACTGACATTAAATGTCATCCATTAATCAGAATCCTTGTATTTTGATTGTTATGCAGCCACTTATGATTGTGTCCCTTTTTTGTTCTTAAAAGCTGCATATATATGTTTCATTTATCTTACGCGATACTTTTAAAAGGTGTTAATAAACAAGTTAAAATAGATTGTAACTACAAAAGTTGGTCTTTGATTAATTGATACACCCGCATGATAAGAGCGATCTGGACTATATTATGTCCTTAACCACCTAATTCTTGAGCTACAGGGTGGTAAAGTTTTAAGAAAAAAAACCTTGTTTTAATCATAACTCTAAAACTGTTCGAGTTTCATGAAATTTGGCCCGCACCTACTAAGCACTAATACAATTATTTAAATGTAGAAATTGTTTAAATATTTCTACCAGGGGCGTCCGTATGGGATAAATACTGAGGATTTGTAGAATTAAAAATATGGTGCGCCATTGCTTTTACCAAAAATAAAAATATATTTTTTAATTCTTATTTATTTTGCAACAAATTTGATCCCTTAACTTTTTCTTCCGATGCACCGTTTTGGCATAAAAAAAAACAAAAATAGGGCACAAGCCTACTAATTTAAAATAATTTTGGTATACCAGGCGAAACGGTGCATCGGACAAAAAAGATCAAGAAGTAAATTTGTTAAAAAATAAATGTATATTTTATAGCCAGTAATTAAATTAGGGTAGGGCGGGGCTAGTTGAGCATAGAGGTAAGTTGGGCAATCAAAATATTTCAAAAACTACCGACCGCACGCGAAAGCATCAAATAGCATAAAGAAGGGGTTGCGCGAGGGGAACTCATTGTGCGACCACTAGTGGTGACGCGGCGATCGAGAAAAGTATCCGTGCGCATTGTTTATTTTGTGATTACAAAGTAAAATAATTGCAAGCCGGAAAATTTTATCTGTGATAGTTAAATGTATTCCGTTCTTAATCAGGTAAGTGGTAATCTTAAGTAAATTTATTGCAGTTTAATTATGTATAAAGATTTTGGATATAGTTCTAACCGGTTTTCTAATAAATTTAATTTTTCTTTAAAATTTCAGGTTGGGGTTAGTTGAGCTACAGTTGCCCAACTAACCCCACGGTTTTAAGTATGAAATGTTTTTTTATTTTTTGGGATACGGACTTATAACAGTAAGACTACTAGAGTCTCCTCAGGATTTAGAAGAGGCTGCAACCCGAACTTTGTACAAGCAACAAAGAAAACGACCTGACCTATCTAACTTATAAATTTTCTCTGGAAATAGTTTGACCATACCCAAGAAAAGTAGCCAAATCAAACAGAAGAAAAGAAAGCTGCAATTTTAACAGATACAGAAAGCATTACAAGAGAAGCAAAAAAAAACTGCCTAAAAAGTTTTAAAAACGAAGATGAATTGATAGGTATTAAATTCAATAGTTCAAGCTAGGAACGTTGCTGTTTTATTAATGAGATTTGTTGTTTTGTCACTATAAGATTATAAATATAAAAAGCAAATTGTCAAAATGCATTTTTATTGTTAACGTATCTAACATTTAAGCCATAATTTGACTATCCTTTCTAAGTGCTCCACTAGCCCCATACCCTTGCTCAACTTACCTCACCTATGGGGTACGTTGGGCATACTTGACTATCTACATTAAAATAGATGTAGCTCCTAAATTTGACTTATTAGAAAGAAATTACTATGGACAGTATACACAATAAGGGATAAATTGCTAATCCATCAGTATGCATTATAAGCCATTAAGACTTATTTTTGAGGAGCTATAACCTATCAAGTGAATAATTGCTCAACTAGCCCCGCCCTACCCTACATCTTGTATATTAGTACAAAAATTATACCTTAAAATTTTTTTCACAAAATTGCAATTTGTTTTTCTTAACTGTCAAAACAATTGCGGTTTAAAAAATTCTGACCAAAATTTGAGCTTGCAACATGGGTCATCGCAATCAGCATTTTATTCTAAACATAATTCTGCAAAAAAATTAGATGAGAATAATTTTTGATACATTGGCGCCCATACAACTTGGTCTAATAGTAAAAACTTTTATTTTACCATTCGCGTGCGGTCTTGGGAAATAAAAAAAAAACTAGAAAAAGGACATTAGGGCTATATATCAGCATTCCCAAATAGCTCTTAATTCATATTTTTAAAATGTCAAGCACCATTTTTTTTCATATTTTTTTTAAAATAGTCTTTTTACATCCCCATACACCGCACGCCAATGAAAAAAAATACCAGAGGTGTGTGGCGTTGGGAAGGGGGAAGGTAGAAAAGGGTTTTGTAGAAAATAATAATCTAAAAAAATTGGTGCTTGACATTTTAAAAATATGAATTAAGGGACATACTGTATATTTGGTGGGGGTCCCATTTACCAGTTTTTAAATATAATTATTTTAAAAAATTATCTACGCCAGTAGTGCAGAAAATAAACCTCAAAGAAAGTAAAACCTCACAATTCTTTGATCCTGCATGGATTTGATGAATGATCAAAATCTATAACAAACCGAAAGGTGCCAAAACCTTGAGGAGTGGTTCCTACCCCATTCTGGGGGTGATTTTTAATATTTTATTTTAACCAGAGGATTTGATCAAAAAAGTGATTCTAAGAATAAAATGTTCATACATTTTTTCGTAAAACTTAATTTTTTTCAAGTTATTTGCGAGTGACAGTAACAATTTTTTTGTCGAAAAATCGACGTTTTTGATGTTTTTTGCTAATAACTCAAAAATTATACATTTAATTAAGAAACTGTAAAAAGCACAATTGCAGATTTAAAAAGGACAAAGAAATGTTTTTTTATTTTATTATTGTACGTAGGTGCCAAAACAGACAACAGAAAGTGAATGCGGTGTGTTCGAAAAACATTGAAAATGTATCGATAATATGCATCATAATTATATATTTAAACAAAAAAAAATATGCTATTAGCGATAAGAATGGCTTATAGGTAAATCTATATGCAAATATACAAATGCATATGAGCCGGTCTCTAGTGATCAAAAATGCATGTGACGGTGTAATAATAACCACAGTAAGCAATTAGAATGTAAATATGATTTACAAAAACATTACATTAACTAGAAATATCAAAACCACTAATAGATGTCATTTAAAAAACTAGGAGTAGTAGAAAAGAACCATCAATCCACGGGTTTTTCATTTATAATTGAAACAATATGTTATTTATAAACAGCGAGCGAACAAGTAAAAATAGAAATAGTGTTAAAAAAATCCCATAATTTTAACTTAACTATATAATTGTTTAAAAATTATTAGGTAATGAGTATATAGATAATTGCTATCCGTTACAAGTCGTACAAATTGTTTTAATTCTTTAATTAATGATTACTACATAATATTATTTACCCAATAAACATAAAATAAAAACCGCTTTAGCAAACATCTCACTTTCAGTTTTTTTAAAGTATCACTTTTCCTTTTAAATGGAACAAGATAACCGGATTTTGACCAGGGTGGATAATTTTTTAAACAAAAAAATTACAGTAGGATAAAAGCCATTGAATATGGTAGAACATGTAACAATAGTTAAAGGAAAAATAAACTACGGAAGATCTGAGGTTGGGAAGGGAAAGGGGTGGGGGCTTTAAAGGAAAAAAACGTGTATTCTCGATTTTCAGCAGCAAAGTTTTTCTCATTTTTTACCATTTTTTAAACGCTTCCACACTGATCTATTAAAGCTCAAAAAATCCAAACTACTACAATTTAAATCATATAGAAATACGTTCACCAACGCGCGGTATTTCCAAGACATCCACACAGATACCGGGTACCGGTCCGGTACTACTACTCATTCATTAATCGGAGAATAAAAGCAACAAAAAAACTAATCAAGGAATCCCCATGAGGTTCTTGCAGAGCGGTTCTATATAATCACGTAGCTACCCGGTCGTACCCCCACCATAGGTACCACTTTGCATTATATTGTATTTACCTTTTAATGCAAAATCTTTTACAATTTTCAGTTTGTTTTAAGATATTAGTGTTTGATGTGCGATAATAATTAGTACAAATTTTGATGTGCGTCTGAACGGTGGTACCGGGTGTAAGTGCATTTTTGGAGATCTTTATTTTTATCCTTTTTGGAAACATAGAAATTAGGTAGGCATAAAAAAAAATATATTGTTTTTAATTTTCGCCCTACAATATTGGTACCATGTAGATTTTTGTAAAAAATTTAATAAATTTGGAGGTCTGTAAATATTTACAAATTATTTTTATAAATTACCTAAATTTTATCAAAATGCGGCTTAAAACTCCAGAAATGTTGATTTGGCATAAAAGAAAAATAAAATAAAATTATTATTAATTAAAAGAAGAAATAAAATATTTCATGTTTAAAAATAAGGCAGTGGCTACACGACAGCCGGCGCCGGCGGTTTTGCTCAATTATAAAAAGAAAACCGCCATCCGGCGGTTTTTCATATCTACGTATATGAAATCCGCCAAATATTATAAATAATTTTTTATTACCGGTGGTTTTTACTGATTTTATCGATAGAAGCCGATGTCCGGCGGTTTTGCTTATAAAAACTAATACAAACCGCCGAAAAATAGCTAAAGTTAATGTAACCTTAATAATTACTTATTTTGCATGCTGTAAGCGTTTAGTTTTTGTGGTTGTAAATCAGAAACCACCTTTTTAAATTTTTACATTTGATTTAAAAAACTGTTTGTATGTGATCATTTTTACTAAATTTCGTTAAAAAATACGCTTCGATATATCTGTCGCAGGCAAATGGCTTCTGCCTAGGCAAACGCCTTCTGCCTGGGCAAAAGGTGCATTTTCATTTTTAAATGCTATTTGCCTAGTCAAATAACATTTGTCTCTATTTGCCTTAAATTTGTTTAGGCAAATGGAAACATTGTCACATGTCACATTGAGGGGGGCATGGTTAGTTTTGGTTAGTTAAATCCCTGCCCTGTTGTTCCTTTCATCAAGATTATTATTTAATACCGGGATTGCAAAAAAATTAAGTGATCTAGTGCTATACAGGGAAAAACCAAATGTTGCATGGTGACTTTAATTTTTGTTTTAATGATAAAAAGTAAATAAAAATATTGGTTTGTTTAGTAATCAGTTTTTTGTTACATCCTAAGAGATTCAGAACACGACTTAAAGTATGATTAATGTTTTAAAAACATTTAAAAATACTCATTTAATATATTTAACCTTCTTAGTTTCAGCCCATTTAAATTCTAAGTTCTTTTAATAATTTCGCAACATAGCGTTTATTACCACCATTATAATATAACTGCATTATTTTATTTTAAATTTTGTTTTTCCTTTTATTATAGAGCTACGAATATGAATAAAAAAAATGTTAAAAAATATGGGGCTTTTAAATCCTTTACCCTACCAAAAATTGTGACGTTTAATTATTCCACAGGGTGTTCGATAATTTTAAATTAAATGCAACATTTGGCTCGTCTATGTATAACACCTAATCTTATAAAACTTTTTGCATTTTCTATATTAAATACTAATCTTGATAAAAGGAGCTACAACTGGACCAAAAATATTTGAAATCGATTAAAAAGCCAAAAAGGAATTTATGGTTGAATTTGAACAACATTTTGTTTGTCCAGGAGTCTAAATAAATTTTAAAAAATCCTTTTCTAACGCACCTTTTTGAATTTTTTTACATCATAATCAATAAATGGTAAATCTGCTTTTAAATCTATAATACATTTTATGAAAATATAATAACAAAATTCTGTAACACTCTGTATATCTACCAGGTGACACAGGATTTTGTTACCCCGCCAACCTTTTTTTGTAGTTTTTAAGATAGACTAATACAAAATTTACCGTATTAATACAGGATATAGCAAAAACATTTTTGGCAATATCATGACCTAATAACTGCCGGTTTAACCGGAAGTACCATAAACTCTCTTACTTTAAATACAAGTACCTACTTTTCTTTCTATATTTGCATTATGTTTTAAATTCCTTTTTTCAATGATATATGATACCGGGTGTTTTATTTCAAAATGGCGGCCAGAGAAGATCAGAAAATCAGGTGCCGCCATATTATTTATGGTTTGAATATATTTCTTTGCTAAGTACGCTGTGGAAATAAAATAATAACCTATTCTACTTTCACAGGACATATTTCATTTTCTTTACTAAATTTTTTAGATTTTGTAATTTCGGTTTTAATAAGGATAAAATGCAAAATTTGGCAAACATTTTAAATAAAAACACCCATCTTTTATTTTATTTTTAGGTTTTATACTAAAATCTCTTTCCAATGACGTATCACAACATATTGTTTATTTTTAAGATGGCGGCTATAGATCATTTATTGACGACATCCGAATAACCAGAATTCTTTAATAAAAGATCTATGGCCGCCATTTTGAAAAGAGGCACCCCTTATAATTTATCATTAAAAAGAAAATTTTATACAGAATACAAGCATAGAAAGAAAAGTAGTTACTTGTATTTAAAATAAGAAGGTTAATGGTACTTCCGGTTAAACCGAAATTTATTTTAGAGTCATGATAATGACAAAAAAGTAAATTTCTAATATAATAATAGGTACTGTAAAAGTTTAATTAGACCCCCTTAAAAACAAAAAAAAAAATTGGGGAAGGGGGTTACAACATTCTTTGTCACTCGGTATATTATTAATTAATTTACGTCTTTGTCTCGATATTAAGCAAAAGATAAGAAACAAAATTTTAAATTACCTTAAAAGCTAGCTTGTCGTATTTCAATAAAATTAAATTGCTCGGTTAAAACACGTTTGGTAAATTAGCCAACAACCTATAAATTAAACCATTTTATTTTAAACTAATTTATTTTACATTGTTTTCAAAAAATTTAGACAATTTATTTGTATTGCTTTATACTTATATGTATTAATCTCAGAATTTAATTTTTAATTTTTATATTTTTTGAAAAATCGTTTATTTATCAGCATGTATAAGGTAAAATTAAATACAAAAAGGTGTTTTATTTTTCTTCTGGGTGGCAAAGATAAAAATTTGTGATGTAAAATTAGATGTTTGCATGTAATTGGGTTTTAAACATTAAACATTAAATTTTGTTTCTTGAGTTTGGATTTTTGTTACTACTACAATTATGAATATTTATATAAATCCAAGACATATTTTTAAAAGAAAACTGCGATACAAAAAGGGTCTTGTATCATTAATCATCAGAGTTGGGCAGAATTCTGAAAATCGGTATTCGAATACGAATACGAATACCGGAAAAAGAAAGTATTCGAAATACATGAATACCCGGAATCGGTATTCGAATACCTATGACAAAATTGAAGACCAAAAAAAAGGTCCTTACCTCTTTTTTCCCTATTTTGCTTCCCTTTTATTATTGAAATCATGAAAATTTTAGTATTCGGATACTGCTTACACTTTTCGGTACTCGAATACTCGGAACGCCGGTATTCCAAAACTTAAAAAAAAAAATTCGTCGAATACTTCTAAAGTATTCGAATACAGAATACAGAATACTAAGCAAAATAGTATTCTGCCGAATACCGAATACCAAACACACAAATGTATGAATACTATTCGAATACCGGCAAAATGAATTCTGAATACTATTCAGAATACTGAGTATTCGAATGCGAGCCAACTGTGTTAATCATTATTCAATAAATTTACTCTTTCAAAAAATAAGTCGAGTTTATAAATCAGAATTTAATTTTAGTATTAGTAATAGCATTAGTCAGAAGATTCAAGAACATACATCTAAATGGAAGTGTTTATAAATTAAATTTAATTTTTTGTCTTAAGAAACGACCTTGAAATTCTCTAAAATCCAAAACTTAAGACTAAAATAGGAAAAAATATTAATTGCTCATGTTGCACATAACAAAGGTTAAAACCGGTAACTCCTTTTTATTCAATTTTCATTAACTTATTTTTTGTTAAATGTAGCTAATAATTGCCACCAAAAAATTTCTAAATTTAAGTTGGGTTAATACTATTACTAATACTAAAATTAAATTCTGATTTATAAACTCGGCCTTATTTGACGTTGAGTCCGAAAGTAATATCAATGTCAAAAAACCTTTAAAGGAGTGAATTTATTTAAAAAATGTTGGGAGACTTTTTTTGTAACGCATAAAATTTTATTTAAAATTATTTATTGAATTTATTTAAATATTAATATTTGTATTAACAACAAAAATTCAAACAAGAAACAAAATTAGTTAAATGACTGATTACATGGCAACGTCTTATTGGACAATTTACCAAAAGAGCTCTTTAGTGGGAAATTTAATTTTCTTTAGAAATATGTTTTGGTAAAATTTTTTAGAACAATAATTTGCGATTTTTGAATAAAAACAAATGTTAGTCGCAAAGATAGATCTCTTAATATTAATATGAAAGGCTTAAACCTTAACGGGTTTTTTGTCACCTTAAACAATATTTTTGATATATGTACAGGGTGGCTCGAATTCGACGCTCATCATTGGGATTTCGGAAACCGTAAGAGATGCAGGATCGGTTAAATGGAAGCAAAGTTGCGCAATTTGATGCTCAATAAAATGCCGTTTTGCGTTTTAAAAAATTCCGAGTACTTCCGAAGATATTTGAAAAAAACGGAATTTTCAATTTTGGTTTCTATTGTTTCCTGGCTATATTTGTTAAGATAACTTAAAATGAAAAACACGTTTTTATGGCCACTTTTTCTGCTCTATAATTCAGTGTGATTAAATATTGAATCTGACGTTTCGGCTTCTGGCGACCATCATCAACTTAATTTTTTTAAATAGGGACCTGATATCTTTTTCAATTTAATTAAATCCTCTCATCACTCTTAAAACACTATATATCGCCACTTTAATATTTGCCGACATTTCGTACAGAAAATTCCATCACCAGAATATTGCATATTTATTTAACCATAATACGGCCCTGAACTACATTTTTAGGTAAAAAGGTAAAAAAAAGTATAAACTTATTACATATTCATAATGTTTTATTGCAACTCATTGATATCTAACAGCGGAAATTACTTTATTAACAGAAACTAACCAGCAGGTACGAATTCAAGAGAGAACTTCATTTAATGTATGGATTGGTATGTGGAGGAACAAAATGATTGGACCTTTCGTTTACGAAGGGACCTTAACTTCCGAACGATATCTAAATTTGATTAGGAATGATGTCTTAGACGCCCTAGATAATCAACCCTTGGCCGAATACCGAATAATTTGCGATTTTTGAATAAAAACAAATGTTAGTCGCGAACATAGATCTCTTTAATATTAATATGAAAGGCTTAAACCTTAACGGGTTTTTTGTCACCTTAAACGATATTTTTGATATATGTATACATATAAAAAAATGTCGATTTTATTGTCTAATGAACATTTTTTATGTTTTATTTTACTGACTGCGTACGTATTCTAGGATGACTAAAAACTAATGAAAATGCAATTATAGTTTTTTTAGCTAATACAATAATACTAAAAGCTGTATTCAAAGCACAACAAATGCTTTTTTTTAACGGTTCATTTACTAGGCATTCTGTACAAATTATTATCTAAGAAATCTTCATTTTTACACATTTTCACTTATTACAAAAAAATAAAATAATTAATGGTATTGAGCAAAAAGGATGCAATTAAAATATTATGATAATATTACAAAAAATATAAAGCAACTTAATGGGTATTCAGACAGAAAAAATCCTTCATAACATAAGGTTAAAAATCACATGGAATAATTTTATCTTTATTAAATTATGTTATATTTCAATGGCAAAACGCCAGGATTTGTAAGGTTTTTTTGCGAAATCTAGTTTATGAATTATTTATTTTACTATAAAATACCTAGGTAATTTAATAAACAAACAACATTAAAGCATATTGTTATTTTTGGAAATTTGATGCTTATTTTGATAAAAAGAATATAGAAATAACATTATTTATTAATTTATTTTTAAGTTGTTTGGAATAGATACTTTCACATGACGTCCGAGTGACTAAAACAAGATTATTAAATTATAGTAAATTCCAAAACCCCAAGAGCTTTACCAAGAATATAAATTACCTAATTAGAAAAATAATTGTCGAACATAAATAGTGGTAATTAAAGAATAATTGAGATTCTTTTTTTTACTTATATTTTTAAAGAAAAACAAACATTTGATAACAATTTTGCCCTCTTAGTTTTTGACATACAGCGCGAAATAATTTTTTTATTTTTTATTTTTGGACCCCCTTGTATTTTAGTTCTTTTGTAACTTACAACAAAAGTAAAACTAATATTATTAGATATTTTACGTAGAATTTGGTGGTGTAGTTAGATTTTTTTTAAATTATATATTTTTCGAGATATGAACCAAACATATGATTTTTCGTATGGAAAACCCTGTATATTTCTTATTCATTAATTATTTCTACTATTTTGTCTAAAATCAAATGTTTTTTTAAGTAATGGATACACACTAATTTCGGACACGATTTTAAATATTAACGCAGTAAAGCCGATTCAAAATCTTTAGTTTTTAATTAATTACTTAGTGAACTAACTTGAACCAAGGGGTGAATAGGGATGCTGGGTGGGATATAATAATTAAAACTAGGATTTTGCAATAAAAGGTAAATAAATTATAAACTTGGAGCTAACTTTATTTTTTGGTTATAAATTTTCATCTCATGGCCCACTATGCAATATTCAATTTTAAAATATAAAACATCCATTTAGGGTCTAAAAATAATAAATAACTATTAAATATTATATATTTTTAAAAAGCTTTTATCCTCTATAATTTAATGAATAAGAAATATACAGGGTGATTTATAAGAAAAATAATGTATTTTAAAAATATCTTAAAAAAATATAACAAAATATTTCAAAAACATAATTACAGATTTTGTACGAGAAATCTGACTTTAAAGTAAAATATTTTAGAAAAAAAGATTACTTAGACTGTTTGGTTTCTTACACCCTTGCATTATTTAATTTTTGTCAGCATTACTTTAAGTGTTATACGATTTTGAAATTTTGGATGAATCTATGGTTGGATGGAATGCAGATTTTTGATGTTCGGAATGTATGTGGCACATCCGTTTGAACCGGAAGTGTTTTTAACTTTGCTTAAATTAAACACCCTATATATTTTTCTAATAATCAATTCTACAGGTTATTCCAAAAAATACAATCCCACATGTTATACCTATCTTAATTGGTTTTTGAGAAAATGGCGTTTAAAAATGGTATGGTAACCGCAATTTTGATTAATTTGTCAAGAAACAAAGGACGGTAGAAAAGGGCCAATGTGATGTTTACACATATTTACTGAACTTTACATCCTATCACCGAAAAATACAATTTTCTGTTTGAATGAAAGTGCAACAGTAATTGACTTTCGGCATTAAAGAACTTTACTAATTCACTTATTTCTTAATCTTTTTGTTTAATAAATCCTATTTCTAAATCTAATAGTTTTTAGGTTAATAATAGTAAAACGTTAAAAAATCATATCCTCGTCGCTATTTTTAAGACATCCTAGAGTTTTACTATTAATATCATAAAAACTATTAGGTTTAGAGATAGGATATGATTAACAAAAAAAGATTGAGAAACAATTGTTAAGTTTAATTTTACGGCTTAGGGTAGTGGTTTCCATTAAAATTATTTAATGGAAATCTGGCACTCCCGAGTTAAACCAGAAATTATATTTTTACCATGATAGGATGTTAGGCCTATTAAATATGTTGAAAACATAATTAGCGCATTAGGCGCCTTCTATCATCATTTGTTTTTAAACAAATCGATAAAAATGGCGGTAAACATGTCATTTCGAACGCCATTTTCTCAAAAACTAATAAGTAGGTATATATTGTGAAACATGCATTTGCTCAGAACTGCCTTTACTAGTAATTTTTAGAAAAATATGTAGAGTGTTTTATTTAAAATAAAAAGTCGAGAGCACTTCCGGTTAAACCGGATGTGCCATATAAAATCTGAAACATCAAAAATCTGCATCCTTTCCAACCAAATATCCAACCAAAATTTCAAAATCATGTGACACTTTTTAAGAAAATGAAAGGCTTGCTAGTAATTCGTGGGCACCCGGTATAACTTTAATAAATTTATCGTTTTATATAGCTAAGGCGCAAATATGGACTTCCCATATTTTTGATAACAAGAAACACGAAAATAATAGGTTCTTAACTAACGAAGCCCATAATTGGTATTTTGGTATTATATTTATTTTAATATATTAAAGTACCACTCATAAAAAGTGGAAAAACCTGAAGTCGAACAGCCGTTGTTTGGCCAAAGGCTTTTTTCAATATTCAATTGACGGACTTTTAAAAACTACACACATGAAGTAACATATTTAACTAAATAATGTCTTTTAAAGTTTTCCTCTGATTCTTGGGTGGTTTAATTAAAATATAAAAAATGCACGAAAGCCAAAAGCTTATAATGGAGAAACTGGCATTAACCTCAAAATTCTAGGTACGCTTAGAAAAAACATAAAATTTTACATGACAGGCAATACGGATTTCGTCACAAGAGATTCTACAGCAGATCTTTCTTTCCTTTCATTTCACACAACTGAACAAGTCTCTTGAGTTTCTAGGTGAGTCCCAGATCGTTGCTCTTGATATATCTAAAGCTTTCGACCAAGTCTGGCATGACGCACTTCTTAATAAACTTCCCTCCTACGGTCTTCCAACTAAACTCTGCTCTTGGCTCTCCAGTTATCTTTCTAATCGACGTATATCAGTCATTGTTGATGGCCACTCTTCAAGCTTTCACGAAATTAATGCTGGAGTGCCTCAGGGTTCAGTACTAGCACCAACTTTGTTTCTTCTTCACATCAACGACCTTTTTCTTCCACAACCAATCCCATTCATAGTTATGCTGACGATAGTACTCCTTCACTCTACTTTTCAGGTTCCCAAACCAATCTCTCAACCCGACTTGGAAAGCAAACGCAGGGCGATGCATGATATCTCTTTCTACAGGATCTCAATTTGATACTGATTGGGGCGCCAAAAATCTCGTTCAATTTAATGCATCCAAAACACAATCATGTTCCTTGTCGCGGAAAAATCATCAAACACTCATCCTTTGCTTATGAGTGGTCAGGTTTTGCAGAGCGGGGACACATTTAACCTTGTGGGCGTCACATTTGAGAATAAACCTTGAACTGGCATAAACACATTGTATCTATAGCCACCGCGGCTTCAAAAAAGCTTGGATTTCTTTTCCGAGCCAAAAGTATTTTTTCTCCTTCCAATTTATACACTTTGTATGTGTCCCAAATTCGACCCTCTCTGGAATATTGTTCTCATGTCTGGGGAATGGCATCCCCTACAACCCTCAAAGCATTCTTGATGCCATTCAAAGAAGGGCTGTTCGTCTTATTAATGATCCTTTACTTACTCAAAGACTTCCTTCTCTCTGCCCATCGTCGAGCTGTGGGGATCTTATCGCTTTTCTATAGATACTTTCTACTGGCTTCTGCTCCGACGAATTGTCCAGTGCATAGTCCCTCCTCTTGCAGTTCCAACAGAGAAACCTGTGGTGCCGCGCGTATGCATCCCTATCGCGGTCCAATTGGACAGGCCCCTGAACTTCCCATTTCTGCTTCGTTCTTTATCCCTAGAGTTTCTAGGACTGTGGAATCCTGCTGCCAGCGGAGGTCTTTCCTTCCCCAAATGTATTAAAGTTTTATATAAGTTGCCAAGGACATAAAAGATATAATTAAAAAGAGAGATAAGATATATAAATACAAAACGTTTTTTCTAAGTTTGACTGACATCCTGTATATTCCAAACAATGCAGTCTTTAATCCATGTTTTAATGAACTTTTTTATATAAAATAGGTTTAAAAACTGGCCCTTATTTTTTGCACCAAATTACGAAAGTCCCTGTATAAAGTCACTAGTGAGTTATATTTATACCTTACTAGTGACTTCGTCCTTTGTAAAAGCTGAAAGTTTCTCAGCGCATGCTCCCAACATATAGGTAGAAGTGATGGAAGGTTATGATGTTTCACTTACAGTGGCTTTGGCAGCTACAGGTGATGAAATGAATTAAAATTCTAACTTTCTGTCATTTTATAAAAGCCTTATTTAATATGTTTTAGTTGGCTACCTATAAGAAGATATTTCCCCAGTCAGCAAACAGTTTTTTACAGTTCCAACTCCCTTGGCAGACAGACATTTTAGTGTGGCCCCATTGAACAATGAAGTTCAATATTTCTGTTATTTAACAAGATATGACAAAAAGTTTTATATGAGAATTGTAGTGTTTCTAAATAGGCGTGTACAAAAATATTTTGATGTATACAAAGTTCTCAAGAAAACATTTTGCTTTAAAACTAACCTCACAAAATATTTTTTCGGACCATTGAGCTACTCCAAAATCCTTGTCTGCAAAGGGGTTAAAACTGTCAAAAATGAGTGGTAACTAAGGAAATAACTTCCAATAGGTCCTCAAATAACATTATACAAAATTAAGCTTTTACAAAATAACAAAAGTTAGGTTTCAAATCATTAAATTTGGTACCTTCTAAAGCTACTATTCCACCTACATTCATAGTCTTTCATCGCTTCTCTCCCTATGTTGAAAGCATGCGCTGACAAACTTTAAGCTTTTACCAAATGACGAAGGTCTGCCGCTCATGGGCTCTTGGACTATTAGGAAATATGGCTTTATAGTACCTTGCATGTGTCATGTTTAAAGTAATTTTAAAAATATACCTTGCATAATGATGTTTTAACAACCTTTTATTTATTTTGTTAATGTATTTATTATTTATATTTTGTTACAGATGCCATGCAAAGTCAACGATTAGTAATCCTATTCACAATTATCTATAATGTTAACATTATCCTTGCACACTATAATGAGGAATACGGTAGGTAACATTTGTTATTCTGTGCGTAAATATTATTTACTATTATTAAATATTTATTTTTGGTTAAGGTATGTTAATAACCATATTTTATGTTTAATGTCCTTCTTTTAATACATGAAATTATAAAAAGCCGTAAGGTCAATTAATTCTATACAATCGCAAATACGGTCTCATCATATTTTTTTCCATATTTATCTTTAACAACCAACAATTTTTTCTGCAAAAATAAAAGGGTTTAAAACTTTTCACTCCTTGTAATTTTTTGCACTACAAGGTTGCATCAGTCGAACGCTGTCCGAACTGGAGATGCGAATTTTTACCATAGACAACCTACATTTAGATTCGCAGTGGCAAGAACCATTTTTCGGATTTTTACGACCTCGCGCAGTAAACAAATCGAGGGTGGACGAACATGCGCACTTAAAAGCCGTGGCAAAATACAAAAACCGGCACCCCGTGCTCTCCGTCCGCGGTCTGACCGTGACGCTCATTAGCTACCGTACTTGGAACGGAAAACCAGGACGGCGCCGCGCCGGCGCGGCGTCGACAAATTCTTATTGATAATCCGGATGGTCTGTTTGGCACCAGGCGCGTTCACCCTCGATTTGCTTGCGTATAAACCCGTTTTTTCGCCCATGAAATGTAACTTTTGTTTCGCGCAGGTATTAACATTGGCAATCAATCGAAATCAGTGATTTTTACACTAGCCAAAGGTTTTCCTTTAGAGCTAATTGAGATCACCAGTACCGGATTAACCTATAAGAAAACTAAGCAATTACTTAGGGCGTTGTGAAGGGCACCATAAAAAAGTAAAAAATATTTGCTAGCACATAAAGAGTAAGGCTGTTGAAAAATTCACCAAATGCAATTTGCGTGCGTTTTATACACAAGAAGACCTATTTTAGACCTTTTGGTTGGTGTTAAAATGTTTCATATTTTTTACAAATCCCCTTGGACCCCATTAAAAATTTTCGGCTCCCCTTGTTCATCCCAAAACCTGCTGTTACAACTGATAGGGAGCCCACAGGTATGGGTTGGTAAGGGCATTAGAGAGTATTGTGTATAATGTATAGTATAGTGTAGAGTACAGTGTTCAACAGATGCAAACTTGCAAAGAGAAAAATAAAGCAGTAATGGCTATTAACTTTTAAATTTCGATAGAATTATTTCGACTGCTTGTAAAGAATACTTATTTTCAACAAGTTTTTAACTAAAATATTTTTTGTCGTTTTATTTGTACATAATAGGAATTAGTAAGGAAAAAAGGGATCTTGGAAACAAAGTTACCAAAACATTCACCAATCAAAACAAGATGGCGGCTATTCTCGAAGATGTAAAAAAATCATATAATGTCAAAAGTGTAAATTTTGTCGAGGGTTTGGTATCAATTACATCCCTTTTTGCGCCCTTTTAGGTCTGCCTACTGCACTGCAGTGCACCTCCTCCCTAGGTGGTGCACTGCAGCTCTAAGGAGGTGGTCACTACTTCTTACATTTTTGATTTCTGTAGGAAAGAAATCTCTTTCCTTAGCCTATTTATTAGAAGTATGAAATATAAGAGGCCTCTACTTGTTTGTTTCTTTATTCCTATAGTATCTCACTAGACCTGTTAATATTATTTACTATTATTAAATACTTATTTATGGTTTAGTTACTTAAATAACTATTTTTTATGTTTATTGTCCTTATTTTCAAACGGTTTTACTTAGCTTGACCTATTTATATATTTTTTTAAAATCTTTTTGACATCCCACGAAGGCATATGCCTAAATACCAAAGTACCGTGGGTGTCGGGTTATTAGATGTTTAACCATCGGTTTCCGCCGTTCCGTCAACATTGTCCAAGCACTGAAATATGCAATTATGCATTTCACAGCACCTTTAGACAACCGCGGTAGTGCCATCACGGTCGTAATTTTTAAATAACTACTACCTAAATATGTCTCCCCGCTGGGAATCGAGACCGGCGACCTCTGGAGAAGATCAAAGCTCTGTCCACTGCGCCATGGAGGAGATCAATATTTGTTTGTTATTATTTGGGTCAGATTAGGTAATTAGAATTTAACCCCTTTCTTACGACAAATCAATCCCTAAAATTTGGTATACGCACTCTTAATATTGATGATATAATTATCAATATAATACCTACCTACATTCCAGAGTTGGGTCGTATTCGAATACTCAGTATTCTGAATAGTATTCTGAATAAATTTTGCCGGTATTCGAATACATTGGTGTGTTTGGTATTCGGTATTCGGCAGAATACAATGTTGCTCAGTATTCGAGATTCTATATTCGAAGACTTTAGAAGTAGTCGACGAATATTTTTTGAGTATTCGAACTACCGGCGTTCCGAATATTCAAATACCGAAAAGTATGTAAGCAGTATCCGAATACTAAAATTTGACATGATTTAAATAATAAAAGGAAGCAAAATAGGGAAAAAAGGGGAAGACCTTTTTGCTCTTTCAATTTTGTCATTGGTTTGTTTAGTAGTATTCGAATCTTTTCGTTTCCAGTATTCGAATACCGATTCAGGATATTCATGTATTCGAAGAATAGAGCTTAAACGAAAATCCAAGATGGCCGCCACTACAAAATGGCGGAATATATATTTTTTTAACAACTACGTTAATATAGGTATCGAATAAAGGGTTGATTAGTAGAATAGAGCTTACTAAACAATTAAAGGAAAAAACCTCGATGGAAAAAAAATATGTTGGTTTTTTAAAAAGTTTCCCATTTAAGTTTATTATTTTGTTAATTAGATTTTTTTTAATCAAAAATAGAATTTCCTAAAAAATGTAATCAACACAATAATAAACTATAAAAGATTTTTTTGCAGAACTATAATAAATACCTACATAAAGAGAGCGTCACCAAGCAAAAATGTTTAGATCAATTATTTAAACTTTGCCGTAATTTACGACAACGATTGGAAAAGAAAATTAGGTAATTAACTAAGGGGTAACTTTTTAAAAAATCGACATTATTTTTCCCCGAGGCTTTTTCCTTTTAAGTGTCTAAATTATTCCAAAAATGATTCAAATTTTTAATTTGTTATTTTAATACTTTAAAAATACTTTTAAGTGATATATCGGATTTTTAGACGGCCTATGCCATAACGTGTCCCATTTTAAGCCTAAAAAAATAAAAATATGGAGAAGGAGTTTCTGGAGTTGGCACTTTTTTTATTGAAAATATCTTCCCCTTAAAGTCTCCTCCTTAATTATCATTATTTTTAAAGTTATTAACAAAAAACTAGGCTGCGAAGCTTTGGTCTACGGTCTATTTCGCCCACATCTATCTCCACCACCGATGTTTAAATCTTGCTACTACAATACCTATGCCTATGATATACTAAAAATTATTTAATAATAATTTATTTACACTAAAGGTCACTTAAGTTAACGGTCCGTAATAATCAATAACCATTAGCAAAATGTTAGGTAACAGAAATTCCATATTATTCAGATAATTTTTATAAATAAATAATTAGCATCATTAAAATCATTACAAGTAAATAAAAGACCTCGCGGCTGAACGCTATTATCAATTACATCTGGTTTATCATTTGTTTACAAAGATATTAATTTTGTCATTGACGGTCGTATTACAAAACAATCCTTTTTTAATTAACAAGACATTGAACCATAATAGTTATTAGGAATAAGCCTAAAAATAAATTGTTTAGTTACATTGTTTACGTTTTTTGGTTTAGATAATTGTGATGCATTTTCTGTACACAGGGTCATTTAAATTAAGTATCATTACTAATTTTATTATTAGTCAAAATATTAAATTGTTAATATCGTCTCGCAGTGGCGGCTCGTGCATTGGAAAACAGGGGAGGCTAAAGTAATAAAGACTATATAAATACAGAAAAAAACGGTATTTTTTTGGGGCACCGCACCTATTTAGACCAAAATACCTAATATTTGCATAAATACAAATAAAAATTGTGTATTGCCGCATGTATGGTTAAATTTATGGGGAGGCTAAGCCTCCCTTGCTTCCTCTGACGAGCCGCCAGTGCTATCTCATATTTTCGAGATCCGGAGTAAAATAGCATTTTTTAAAAGGAAAATTCTATATATTTTATTGTTCTTTAAAAGATTAATTAAAGGGCAGTAAAGTTACCATATATAGTATTTCCAATAATTTTGGAAATATGGTCATCTTAATCTGACAATTATGTTAAAATTTCATTATATCTAAAAGCTCTAAGCTGTAAGCATTAGGCCTTTTGCCGCAGAAAAATGAATATTTTAGTTACTATCTTTTAGATTTGGATACATAAGCGTATCGACGGAGGGAGGCTCTAGGGGTCGGGTCACCCCAAGCATCTGGTAAAAAGGGGGCCTCCGACAATGTGATGGTTTGGTAATGTTAAATATTGAACGTGAAATAGTAAAAAAAAAAGTAATGAAGACCTTTTTTTTGGTGCTTGTCCTTGTTATGTAAACTTGACTTTTTAATATTTTCTAGTATTATTCCTACTGTAATTCTCTTCGTTTCGTTTACTTTCCACGACTCCTTTAAAAGAAATATTTTTATAATAGCCTTTTTAAATAGGTCTCAGAAATATTTCCTTCCCAGACCTCGATACCTTTCTAGGTACGTCACTGTTTGGATGGTCATATTTTTCAACCTAAAAAATATATTTAAAATATGTTTTTATTAATGATATAATACAGGCTAGCCGCTTATATTTTAACCCTTTTTCGAATCATTAAAAAAAAATAAAGTTCATTAAAATGCTGTCTTCGCAGAAGGCTTAGATTTTTAAAAGCTTTTTATCATCTCGTCATTTTGTTGTGACATTCCATTAGCACAATAATAAAATGGCCGATTTTCCGATATAGGGCAACTTTGTTATTTTAATTAGAACACCCTATATACTATTTTGTATAGGTATTTTTAAAAATCAATTTAAAAATCTAAGGTTGATTGCGAAAACCCCACCTTGATTATTTTATTTGTTTAAAAGCTATTTGCGATCAACATATTGGCTTCTACCCTGTAGCAGGAAAGGTAATTAAGAAATACTACTTTACTAGTGGTATTTTTAGAGACATTATCAGTGAGTAAACTAACTAATAGAAGTAAAACTGATACCATTCTTTTAAAACCTCTGTGGGTAAATTTATTCTGAATTTTTCTTAATATTTCAAAAAGCATCTATCACGTGATCTAATGATCATGATCAGTTGCAAGTGATAGAAGTGAAACTGATGATTTTTTAAAAAGAATAGCAGTGGTATAAAATCCTTGAGTACGGCTCGAGCTTTACCGAACCCTGAATGAATTTATTTATGCTGGAAGGGTTATAACATATACCCGACTTTACACGGTTCGAAGTCGGGGACGCGAGAAAGGGTATACAGGATGTTACAAATTCAAGGGCCACCATTAAAAACTTTGAACTCGTAAGAGATACAGGGTTAGTTAAATTAGCGCATTTTTATATTTTATTTAAAGAGATATTTTTTAAATAAATGACACATTATAATTGCTTGTTTTTCCGTTTTACAAAATGATGAAAAGTGCCAGGCGTAATATAAATTAACTCTGATCGTACCACTGATCTCGATGGATTTCCAATGTTATAACCTGCGCGAAACAAAAGTTACATTTCATGGGCGAAAAAACCGGTTTGTGCGCAAGCCAGTTGAGGGTAAACGCACCCGGCCCCAAACGAACTATCCGCATTATAGGAAAGAATTTATTGACGGCGTCCTGGTTTTCTGTTCGAAGTACGGTAGCTAATGAGCGTTACGGTCAGACCGCGGACGAAGGGTACGGGGTGCCGGTGTTTGTATTTTGCCACGGCTTTTAAGTGCGCATGTTCGTCCACCCACTGCGCGAGGTCGTAAAAATCTGAAAAATGCTTCTTGCCACTGCGGATCTAAATGTAGATTATCTATGGATCGTACCTATAAATCTCATGATACAACGAATACAAAGAAGGATCAACAGCGATTCCAAATTGGTTCCCTTTGCGCAATTACGTGGCGATGTGAGTTTTTGCCCTGCAATATTTGAATTAAAGTCCTAAGAAACCCTGCAATGTTTGTATATTTTTAATTTTTTTTTTTTTGGGATGGGAAGTTTTGAAGATAAATGTTTTTGTGATAATATTACGTTAATATTGGTATATAGTAGCATAAACAAAACTTTTGTAATAAACCATTGTTTAAAGCATTTAAAAACAAATTATCCTATTTCCTAACTGGTTTTAAAGTCACAAAAATGCCGAAAAGTAATGTAAATCGCCAAACTATTAAAAACACGAATACAAACGTACAACTTTGTTTACATATTTTCTCACATTACTACGTCGAAGGCAGTAATCACGTGATAAACGTTATGCGCAAGATCCTACCGTGTATTCATTGTATCATGTATAAATCTACTGTAAGTTTCGTTCCAGAAGTTACATTTTTATGGTAAATATTTTTTCAGGTAAAACCCTTCAAAACTCCTCGTCCTCCATCCATTATGAATTTGTTCTGCTAGAGGATAACCACCCCTGTGCTAGAACATGTGTACAGGGTGCACCGCCAATGATATGCCGGTATAATTTCAAGATAGAGAACTACTACACAATGACAAAAGCTTGTCACAATTGCCCGTTTAATCAAACAGATTGTTTTCAAAAAGACTGCGTGATGGGTGATGGGCATGAAAGAGGAGTGGTAACCGTTAATAGAATGATGCCTGGTCCTTCCTATTGAGGTAAGGTCAAAATTTCTGGATATTTATTAATACATATACACCACCAAATTTATCTAGAATCAAATTGTTGGATTCAGTGGCGTCTTAGTAGGCACCACTGCCAATATTATTAAAAAAATGGTACGCAACTGACTTTTTATGTAGCTTTTATATTGTTTGGAATGGGCAAATAAGAATAAAATTCTTTTGTCTTTTTGCATTTTTTCGCATCTTGCTAAAACCACCTTAAGACATTTTAAAAGAGTATCCATCCATGAACAAAAGAAAATATACCCAAAATTAAAAAAAAAACAAAGGAATTGCTTAATCGGAAAAAAATTACAAAAACTTCTTAAGCGTTAGTGGCTTACTTTTTTCTTAAATTATATTGGCTGAGGTTCTCACTAAGACGCCACTATACCAAATAATCTTAATTTAGGTGGAGCTTATTATATTAAATAAGTGTACCAATCTTCATCTAAATGGGTTAAATACCGACTATCTCAGGAATAAAGTAAGTCCAGACATATACAGGGTGTCCAGTAATTTAACCGACAAACTTAAAGAGGGTGGTTCTACAATGAAAATTAGTATAAAAAATATATGAATATATGTATATATATGAAAGTCTTGATTATTGAACCACAAAGTGTTAAAATATAAAAAAATGTTTTTTTTATAATAACTTTTATACCAATTCAGATATCGTAAATTAAAAATGAAAAAATAAAAGTGACGTCCATGAGGGGTTCTAGGTACAGTTTTGTAAAATTAATTTTTTTTTAAATTCCCGTTTAGTTTTGGAACAAATTTAATCTCTCCATTTTATTTTATATGTACGGTATGTACGGTTTTGGCGTAAATAAATATAAACCATATTTTGGCATAATTATCAAATGTCTATCTAATTTAAGAATTAATAAAAAAGTTGTTATCTGTATTAGGCCGAAAAATGGTTTCCATTTATTTGCGGCAAAACCGTACATTTTATAAAAAAGTTATAAGTTCAAATTGGTTCCAAACTAAACGAGAATAAAAAAATCATTTTAGAAAATGCAGTAGGGTACCATTTTTTCTTAAAACATAAAATTACCTCTAAAAGTTTGTCGGTTGTGATATTGGACACCCAAAATTAATGGAAACTTTTTTTATATTAAAAAAACATAAGAAATTGCCCTTAAGTTTCATATCTTAGTTAGGAAACACCCTGTATAGTAAGCACTTTTTAGATCCCCTGTACACCTGGTGTTTTATTTAAACGTTATTTTTATACCTATGCATCTAATAAGAATTAATCCCAAGAACAATAAATTAATTAAACTATACAAGAAAATAACAACCTACTTAAGTATTATTAATAAAACTTTTTATCAGAAAATTACCCAGGATTAACAAATCCATATTTTGTGTCAATATTTATACCACAAACCGGTGAAAAATAAGGTAATTCAGAAAATATTCTGGGATGTTTTGCAATTATATCGCCGAGCAAAGGTCAGGCCACACATAGCACCGAGTCCAATTTCACGGTGATAGAGGAAAGTGGGGCAAATTATTTCGAAAAAATTCAAAAGCACTTTTAATTGCTTTAAAAATATATAAAGGATTTTTGTTAAGCTAAGTCTATTGTTTTATATCTCTTTGTTTAAATAAAACAGATTTTTACTAATTATCTCTGTTTCGTTTTTTACTAACTACTAAGGGCAGAATAGGTAAAAGTCTGATCACAAATAACCGCACCGATGTCTCACAGGACCCACATCGTGGCACGACTGTGTTTCGTACCGTCTGAAACATGCCCAGCAAATGAAATCATACGTGGATCGGATAGCGCCGATGTTCCCCGAAACATGCTTTTAGTGTACGGGCGTTTACGTTCTATTTTAGTTTATTACGTATAAAAATTAAAAGTTAATGGTTTAAGGTTAGTTGTTATAAACAAACAATACAAAAAAAGTGATTTAATAGGTATTAAGAAGTGTAAAATTAGTTTTATTGTTACATCTTGTAAATAATATGTAAGTAAAACTTAATACATTTGTATTTTTGTTTAATAAGTTTTTTTAAATTTATTATTTCGAGAAATTAAATAGGCTAATGTTTGTTTACTTGTTAAAATACGGTGCGGGGAATGTGGTCGGGTACGGATCGGTGGTATTAATCCTACGGCATTTGATTACAACGTTACATTTTAAAACCGATACACGGACGTGCTACGGTGAAAGACTTGGTGTGGTTATATGTGACCAAACCTTAAAACTGTGTTACCCTATTTGTTAATATTTGATTCATCATCATGTGTAATATAAAGCGTGGCATAATTAACTTATATTACTGCAGTTTCATTAAATACAAAATTTGTGCACCGCTTCCTCCTACATTTCACCAGGGAAACGAACAGCCACGGGCTCGTGTATAACTAATATTTAATAATAGGAAAGTAAACTAAAAAATCAGGAACAATGTTTAGGTAACAAAAAAATGTTTTGGAATTGGGAATTCCTCATAAATATGCCTAATAAAACGGGTGGTGCGTCGCTGGAACATAGCAAAGCTCATCTAAATTTTAAGGGGGTTAATTATTGGCTCCCCTGTATATTTAACAAAAAAAAATATAAAATAACTTTTAGAAGAGACCAATATGACAAACCCTCGTGTAAAGTTAAAAAAAAATAATAGTCGAATCTTAAATTATTCAATTAAATGTAATTGCAAAATTATCAAATTTTCGTATTGCAATAATATGTATGTGTGTATTTCGTCTTTGGTTTAATTAAAGAATAAAAAAAAGGCGTTGCTTACCAGAACCAACCATTCGTAAGTGCGTATTAGTCTTGGGTTTAAAAACGGAATTAAATAAAAATTAGGCTCAAAGATTCCGTTACATAGATAGATAGATAGATAGATAGATAGATAGATAGTTACAATCCAAGCTAATAAAAGCGTGTTAAAAAAGGCGTTGTTCTCGTAAAATGATTGTTCATCGGTTTAAGAATGATGTTTGGTAAAATTTTATACGTTTTGCAGACGCTTAGCCAAAAGCCAATAAAAATAAAAGTACCTACTGTTTTTATAACAAAATTCTCGTAAAGTTAAATATTTTGACTTGGCCCTACAAGTAAGAGTAGTTGATATTTCATTATTTATTTTCCGATATACCTTAATTAAAACATTGTTCATTTGAGAGATACAGGGTGTCACAGTATTTATTTTAGTCAACTAATTTTTTAATATTAGAGATGCTTTTAAAAAATTTTGGTTTTGAAAGTTCTTAAAGTTGGAGAAATCTGCTTACACTTTTGTTGTAAAATGTAAACGGAGCGATTTGTACTCCTTTGCTTGTATTTAAAAATGTTATAACTTCTTTCGTCCTATATGAATAAAAAATATATATAAAATATAGTATAAATTTCCTATCCTCTCATACCTTTTGTACAAAAAGCTATACTTGATAAATATTACTACAACTAACCGTCTTCAAGGTATATCAAATTAAACGTTTTTTCATTTAAATTTTATTAAAAAAAATCTTTTGCATTGCTCCACGCTCTATCTAGGCCAAAATGCAATCATCTCATGTAACTTATAGGTTTAATTGACAACGTCGAAACAAATTAAATAATTAAAACTAAATTTTAAAACTGAGTGAACACATTAAAACATATTTCCTTATAAAATGATTAATTTTTTTTCAGGTGTGCCTTAACGATGTCATTGTGGTAGATGTAGAAAATCATCTCATGTCAGAAGGTACAACAATTCATTGGCATGGCCAGCATCAAAAGGACACTCCATACATGGATGGTGTCCCATATGTCACTCAGTGTCCCATACCACCCAGGACTACCTTTAGGTATACTTTTAAGGCCACACAGGCTGGGACACATTTTTGGCATTCGCATCTTGGTAAGTGTAATGTTAGTAGTAGGAGCCGTGTTATACAGACAGGTCCACTGTAGTAGAAACATAGAATCATTTAGGCGAATTGACTGACAATAGCCGATAATTTGATATCTGATGATTGTATTTTAGGTTTTGGATTATGCAGAACGTTATATAGACAATAACTTTTTTCGTAAAATCAATATTAAAAAGTTTCTCATATGACACCAACTTACGTAGACACACGTAAATAGGTATTCTAGAAAATTAACACAATTTTATTTTTGAATAGAAAAAAAGGTGTTTTTATACTTTAAATTAGTTATCCAACTATCATTTTGTTTTAGGAATGCAACGAGTAGACGGGTGTCATGGACCCTTGATAGTTCGCGTCCCAGAAGAGGAAAATCCTCACGATCCTCTTTACGACTATGATCTGTCATCTCATATTATGACTCTAATAGACTGGGAGAATGTTACAGGCATGGAAAAGTTTTTGTACCATCACCACAGTATAGAGCGACAATAAGGCAACTACTTTATTGGTGAATGGTTTGGGAAGACATAGAGAATTTCAAGATGAAAACAATCAGACTCATTATACTCCACTGGCAAGGTTTACGGTTGAGCAGGTATTTTTTTATTTAATGGTAGAAAAAGTATAAGAAACTAATGGGGTTGCCAGATGTGTTTAAAAAAAATGAAGAAACCAGACCATTAAATTACTTTTTTATTCTAATTTGCTTTTACTAATTGGTGCTTGAGCGTTCAAGTTAAAAAAAAACTTGGTATTTTTTTGATATCTTAAAAACCATTTTAGACAAAAAAAATATTTAATGCTATAAACTGACCCCTATTTGCGAGGCTCAAATTTCAAGCCAAACTTACTGGTGAAAACCGCAATTTGCTATCTTGCGTCGTTTACACGCAACACCGTGTTTCTTAATGTTTCCTAAATGTTAGTGAGTTTCCTATAAATAGCATCGAATTTGGCTCACCCTGTACTTTCAATCAAAGAAAGATAAAACGCGATGCGAATTTATTTAATAATATAACTATTCTAATGACCAAATAATTTTTTAACAGTTTCGAAGTACAGAGTGGCGCCTTTTCGTTGACCTTGCAGGGTATATCGAAACCTAAAAAGATAGAACAAATCTGATTGCGCAATTCGATTTCAATTTTTGAAACAAATTCAATCGTTAAAGCAAACCATGGGTAACTTGATTCGTTTTGGAGATACAGAGTGTTTTTCAAATTTTCTCAATTTGAAGCACTTGTAACTTGCTTGATATTAGAGATAGAAGAAAAATCTAAATAGAAAAGTTTTAGGGATTTTTACGTTAAATTCAGTGGCGTACCTATATTTTTTCAATTGACTTTTATTTTAAGGTTATAATACAAAGTTGGGTTTTTTAAATAGAACACCCTGTATATTTAAGCACCAATAGGAAGGTCTCCTTAAAAGCTGTAAAAAATACCATATTTAATATATCCATTCCTAATAGTTTCGAAAATATGGATATCATCAGGATTTTTTGTTATACGAAACAACCTGTATAATATATTACCGTTGCAAAGATATTTTAGAGAGGTTTAAAAAAATACTACATTTGATATATATTTATCTTTTATAGTTTTGGAAATATGACTATATAAATCCAAAAAATAGTAGATATACACATTAAGATTTGGACGCTCATATTTGCGAAACTGTTAGGTAAAAATAATTTTATATGTGGTTAATTTTGAAAGGTCTCTAAAAATGTCTTTTAAATGGTAATAAAATATACAGGGTGTTTTATTTTAAAAAATGCTATTTTTTTTATCGAATTTCGGACGATGGCTAAATTTCCGAAATTATTAAAAAATTAATCATATTAAGTGCGGTATTTTTCACAGCTTTTAAGGATACCATACCATTGGTGATAAAATATACAGGGTGTTACATTAAAAAAACAACTTTGTGTTAATACTATAAAATAGAAGTGAATGGAAAAAATGTAGGTACGCCACTGAGTTCTACCTAAAAATCCCTAAAACTTTTCTTTTTAATTTTTTTTTCTCTATCTCTAATATCAATTTTAATTAATTTTTAATGTTAAAATTTATGCGTTATGTAAGTCGTATTCTTAAATTTGACTTTTATTTAAATAGGGACATTTTCTTTTTTAGGGGTACAGATACCGGTTTAGAGTAATAAATGCTGGATTTCTTAACTGTCCTGTAGAGATATCGATAGATAATCATACCATTAAAGTTATAAGTACTGATGGAAGTGATGTTATAGCAGTTGAAGGTAAGAAAAAATAGCTTTTCTGTTGGATACTTTGTGACAAATTACATTTACACTATACAGGGTTATACAAATTAAGTGTTGGCATTTTGATACTTCGTTATTTCTTAAAATACAAAATAGGTAAAAGTAGTTAAAAAAGATACAAGATTGCAAAAAACAATTAACAAGCGGGTTTTTAAGTTACACTTTTTTTTTAAACAAAAAACCTGTGCATTTTATTACCGTTAGAAAGATCTTTAAAATCCTTTTAAGAAAATATATACTTATATCCAATTTTTTACAGTTTTGGAAATATGGTCATCTTTAGGTTTTTATAGTTAAATAGTATTTTTCAAATGAAATATTGTATTAGCACTAAAAGGGTATTTTAAAAGTCTTAAAATAATATACAAGATGTATTATTAAAAAAAGGTATCTTACCCTGTAACTCTAAAACCCCATTGTCAATTTTTTTTATCTAATTCTTAACCGTATTAAAAATAGGGTGTTATTTAATAAGTGTCCGATATTTCAGAGTGATTTTTCAAGTATTTTTAAGGTAAAAAGTTCCTATGAACGTGTGGTCTAAGATGCTTCGCTTTCAAGATACAGGGTGTCAAAGTTTTATTTTTATTTATGTTTTTTTCTGCATAATTTCCTAAATAATGCCGATTTCCGAACGAAAATTGGTACCTGGGGGTTTTTTGACATGAGAAATTTGAATTTGTTCTTAATTTAGCTCTTACTTGTAGAGGGCGCTAGCCACATGTATATTCTCACTTTCAAAGGCTCATGACTTTTTGTACAACCCTGTATTTACATTTTTGTTAAAAGAAATGGATTCCTTAGTCATTTTTACGTAAAAAGGTACTCTTATTAGATGACGCTAGGAGCAACCGTTTTCGAAATATTTTAGTTTAAAATAATCGATGCATACGCTTAGTAATAAATATGCTAAGTAAAGACCGCCGAAAATGACGGTTTTATCAAGTAGCCTAGTCAATGCATTTTGTTTGTGTTGTCATGTAAAAATTCAGACATAATACAATTTTGACGTACTTTGACGTACAGTTGAGTAGTAGGTAATAAATATTAGTGAGTTTTTTTAAAATGGTAAATTTTACCAATGCTGAGTATGCTGACATGCATTTACATACGGACTTGCTAATGGAAATGCTTGCTGACGCTAAACGTTTGTATCCCAGGAGCGTTATCCGAATCGCATAGTTCCAACTCCAAAAACTTTTTCAAGAATCCACGGTCGGTTAAGAGAAACGGGAACATTTGAGAGAAGCTAGTCACCTACTATAAAGCCATATTTCCCTAATAGTCAAGAGCCGCGAGCGGCGGACCTTCGTCATTTGGTAAAAGCTTAAGTTTGTCAGCGCATGCTTTCAGCATAGGGAAAGCGATGAAAGACTATGAATGTAGGTGGAATAGTATTTAGAAGGTACCAAATTGTGATTTGAAACCTAACTTTTGTTATTTTGTAAAGCTTAATTTTGTATAATGTTATTTGAGGACCTATTGGAAGTTATTTCCTTAGTTTTTCACTCATTTTGACAGTTTTAACCTTGCAGACAAGTTTTGGAGTAGGCTCAATGGTCCGAAAAAAATATTTTTGTGAGGTTAGTTTTTAAAGCAAAATGTTTTCTTGAACTTTGTGTATCAAAATATTTTTGTACACGCCATATTTTAGAAACACTACATTCTATATAAAACTTTTTGTCATATCTTGTTAAATAACAGAAATAGTAGACTTCATTGTTCAATGGGGCCTTGCACTAAAATGTCTGTCTGCCAAGGAGTTGGAACTGTAAAAAACTGTTTGCTGACTGGGGAAATATCTTCTTATATAGGTAACCAACTAAAACATAATAAATAAGGCTTTTATAAAATGACGAAAGTTAAATTTAATTCCTTTCGTACCCGGTAGCTGCCAAAGCCACTGTAAGTGAAACATCATAACCTTCCACCTTCTACCTACCTATGTTGGGAGCATGCGCTGAGGAAACTTTCAGCTTTACAAAAGGACGAAATCACTAATCAAGGTATAAATATGTAACTCACTTGTAGCTGCCAAAGCCACTGTAAGTGAAACATCACCAATGTCCATCACTTCTACCTATGTTGGGGTATGCGCTGAGAAACTTTCAGCTTTTACAAAGGACAGAGAGTCACTAGTAAGGTATAAATATAACTCACTAGTGACTTTATACAGGGACTTTCCTATTAATTTGGTGCAAAAAAATAAGGGCCAGTTTTTAAACACATTTTACATATAAAAAAGTTCATTAAAAACATGGATTAAAGACTGCATTGTTTGGAATATACAGGATGTCAGTCAAACTTGAAAAAAAAGTTTTGTATTTATATATCTTATCTCTTTTTTAATTATATCTTTTATGTCGCCAGCAACTTATATAAAACTTTAATACATTTTTAAAGTCCAGTGGCTTCTCGATTTGACACTTAAACGAATATTTTATCAAACAAATGTAAGCTTTTTAGCTTTCGTGCATTTTATATTTTAATTAAACCACCCAGGAAATCAGAAGGAAAACTTTAAAAGACATTATTTAGTTAAATATGTTACTTCATGTGTGTAGTTTTTAAAGTCCGTCAATTGAATATTGAAAAAAGCCTTTGGCGAAACAACGGCTGTTCGACTTCAGGTTTTTCCACTTTTATGGTGGTACTTTAATATATTAAAATAAATATAATACCAAATACCAGTTATAGGCTTCGTTAGTTAAAGAACCCATATTATTTTCGTGTTTCTTGTTATCAAAAAATATGAAGTCCATATTTTGCGCCTTAACTATATAAAACGACTAATTTATTAAGGATATACCGGGTGCCCGAATTACTAGCAAGCCTTTCATTTTCTTAAAGTGTCACATGATTTTGAAATTTTGGTTGGATATTTGGTTTGGAAAGGATGCAGATTTTGATGTTTCGGATTTTATATGGCACATCCGGTTTAACCGGAAGTGCTCTCGACTTTATTTTAAATAAAACACTCTACATATTTTTCTAAAGGTACTAGTGAGAGCAGTTCTGAGCAAATGCATGTTTCACAATATATACTACTTTTAGTTTTGAGAAAATGGCGTTCGAAATGACATGTTTACCGCCATTTTTATCGATTTGTTTAAAAACAAATGATGATAGAAGGGGCCTAATGCGCTAATTATAAACAGCATATTTAATGGGCTAACATCCTATGCTAGGTAAAAATATAATTTCTGGTTTAACTCAAAGTGCCAGTTTCCATTAAATAATTTTAATGTGGAAACCACCTAAGCCGTAAAATTAAACTTAACAATTGTTTCTCAATCTTTTTGTTAATCATATCCTATCTCTAAACCTAATAGTTTGCCCCATGATGTTAATAGTAAAACTTCTAGGATGTCTTAAAAATAGCGACAGGATATGATTTTTTTAACATTTACTATTATTCGCCTAAAACTATTAGATTTAGAAATAGGATTTTATTAAGCAAAAAGATTAAGAAATAAGTGAATTAAATAAAAATTCTTTAATGCCGAAGAGTCAATTACTGTTGCACTTTCATTCAAACAGAAAATTGTATTTTTCAGTGATAGGATGTAAAGTTCAGTAAATATGTGTAAAGCATCATTGGCCCTTTTCTACCGTCCTTTGTTTCTTGACAAATTAATCAAAATTGCGATTTACCATACCATTTTTAAACGCCATTTTCTCAAAAACCAATTAAGATAGGTATAACATGTGGGATTGTATTTTTTGGAATAACCTGTAGAATTGATTATTAGAAAAATATGTAAATTGTTTAATTTAAGCAAGGAAGTTAAAAACACTTCCGGTTCAAACGGATGTGCCACATACATTCAGACATAAAAATCTGCATTCCATCCAACCATAGATTCATGAAATTTCAAAATCGTATAACACTTAAAATGTGCTGACAAAAATTAAATAATGCAAGGGTGTAAGAAACCAAACAGTCTAAGTAATCTTTTTTTTCTAAAATATTTTACTTTAAAGTCAGATTTCTCGTACAAAATCTGTAATTATGTTTTTGAAGAATATTTTTGTTATATTTTTTAAGATATTTTTAAAATACATTATTTTTCTTATAAATCACCCTGTATATTTCTTATTCATTCTAAATTATAGAGGATAAAAGCTTTTTAAAATATATAATATTTAATAGTTGTTATTATTTTTAGACCCTAAAATGGATGTTTATATTTTAAAAATTGAATATTGCATAGTGGGCCATGAGATGAAAATTTATAACCAAAAAATAAAGTTAGCTCCAAGTTTATAATTTATTTACCTTTTATTTGCAAAATCCTAGTTTAATTATTATATCACCCAACATCCTATTCACCCCTTGGTTCAAGTTAGTTCACTAAGTAATTAATTTAAAAACTAAAGATTTTGAATCGGCTTTGCTACGTTAATATTTAAAATCGTGTCCGAGAGGTAGTGTGTATCCATTACTTAAAAAACATTTGATTTTAGACAAAATAGTAAAATAATTAATGAATAAGAAATATGCAAGGGTTTTCCATACGAAAAATCATATGTTTTGGTTCATATCTCGAAAAGAAAATATATAATTTAAAAAAATCTAACTACACCACCCAAATTCTACATAAAATATCTAATAATATTAGTTTTACTTTTTGTTGTAAGTTAAAAGAACTAAAATACAAGGGGGTCAAAAATAAAAAATAAAAAAAATTATTTCGCGCTGTATGTCAAAAACTAAGAGGGCAAAATTGTTATCAAATGTTTGTTTTTCTTTAGGAAATATAAGTAAAAAAAAAAGAATCTCTCAATTATTCTTTAATTACCACTATTTTATGTTCGACAATTATTTTTTTTCTAATTGGTAATTTATATTCTTGGTAAAGCTCTTGGGGTTTTGGAATTTACTATAATTGTAATCTTGTTTTAGTCACTCGGACGTCATGTAAATATTTATTCCAGAGCAACTTAAAAATAAATTAATAATAAATAATGTTATTTTCTATATTCTTTTTATCAAAGAATAACATCAAATTACCAAAAATAACAATATGCTTTTTTTTTTTAATGTTGTTTGTTTATTAAATTACCTAGAGTACTACACAGTAAAATAAATAATTCATAAACTAGATTTCACCAAAAAAAACCTTACAAATCCTGGCGTTTGCCATTGAATATAACATAATTTAATAGATAGAATTATTCCATGTGATTTTAACCTTTATGTTATGAAGGATTTTTTTCTGTCTGAATGCCCATTAAGTTGCTTTATATTTTTTGTAATATTATCATAATATTTTAATTTGCATCCTTTTTGCTCAATACCATTAATTATTTTATTTTTGTAATAAGTGAAAATGTGTAAAATGAAGATTTCTTAGATAATAATTTGTACAGAATGCCTAGTAAATGAACCGTTAAAAAAGCATTTGTTGTGCTTTGAATACAAGCTTTTTAGTATTATGCATTAGCTAAAAAAACTATAATTGCATTTTTCATTAGTTTTTAGTCATCCTAGAATACGTACGCAGTGATATAAAAGCAGGTAATATTATGCGGTAAGCAAAGAAGCTTCGATTAATTTGTGCTATTCCAACTTTGTTTTCCAATATTTTTCAGAACATACCATCTCGAAAAACGGAATAGTATAAAGATAGATGAATTATCTTTACAACATTAGCTGAAATGAAATTGGCATTCATAAAGAAGACTACATATTTTATTTAGAACTATTAAAGCCACACATTATTAAGAGCGTGGTGAATTCGAATATTGCTTCATGTTTCAAGGCAGTATACCTGATCTGTGGCTTTGAACGTGTCTGACCTGTATTTAAACTTAAGAGACATATTTATGGCCCGGTCAGTTTGTGTTTGCAATAACTTGGTAAAGAGATGTCCTTAAATCAGCACGCCCGGATGAATTAAGTATTGATGCAGTGATGTACAATGTTGTAAATTCCCCCTAAGTGTGAGTCTCGACTGACGCTGAGTAGCACCACGATGCCGCCAACTATACAAAAAATGATAAAGTAAACAAACCTTTTGGAAAGCACAAAAGCCTCTGACAGAGCCTGATTACATATTTTTAGATAAATAAATAAACATATTGCGAAAACACCTATGCGCGTACTTAAAAAGCAGCCTCTCTATTTCGTCTCTGGCCTGCTATAAAAATCTGTGGCGCGTTGGCGTATTTTGTCGGGTTGAATATTTTTGCTGCAATAAATCCCTTGTTCACAAAAGGGTTTATTGCGCTTTACTCATTTTTGTGTACTTGGCGGCATGTCGCTTTTAGAATGAAATAAATATGGGTCCCTAACCTGCACCTTCGTCCACAAATATCATCGAGCTTTTGGAACATGTTTCTGTACTAAAACTCTAGCATCTTTTGCTTTATATCGTTAAATTTA
>JACEGR010005337.1:0-74426 GCA_014170235.1 Listronotus bonariensis
CGGGTTAAAGAAACCTTCTTGTTATCTCTTAACTCTTTATTTTAAAAGTTTACAAAATAAACTTAAGAATTTTTAAAAAACAAAATTTTAGTGGACTGTATTAATTTTGTTTACTGCATGGTGCACGGCAGCTTCTTCTCTTCTCTTCTGCGGATGCGGATGGATGGTAACGAAAGAAGTGGGAACGCGGTGTTGCCACGTAGAGTTCAAAATTTCAAAACTAATTTATTGGCTTATATAAAAAAGTTTATGAGCCTGGAAACTATCAACGACTAAACATACCGCCACCCTTGAAAAGTCGCAGGGGCGATTTTCAACCAGTCACTTTATTGTTCGTCAATTGGTAGGGGGCACACCTTACTAAACGAGCGCTTCACGATACCATTAACTGTTTTAATCGTTACTACGCGCACTACGTTATCGAGTCCAGGATGCACTTCCAGAATTCTCCCAATTGGCCACTGGAACGGAGGGACGTGATCCTCTTTCACCAATACCATCATTCCAGGTTTTAGAGCATCAGTTGAATATTTCCATTTATATCTTGCCTGAAGACTACTTAAATATTCTTGATGCCATCTAGTCCAAAAATGTTGCACTAGCTGTTGTAATCTTTCAAATTGAATAAGTCTGGCTGGCTGCACGTCTTGCAGATCACGTTGAGGTAAACTTGTTAACATCCGTCCGATTAGGAAATGGGAAGGTGTTAATGGTTCCAAATCATTGGGATTTTGGGATAAGGGAATTAGAGGCCGGGAATTGAGTATAGCCTCTATTTGAACCAGTATGGTATATAATTGTTCAAAAGTTAAATGCGCGTCACCGACAATTCTTCTAAGATGATACTTACAAGATTTCACACATGCCTCCCAGAGGCCACCGAAATGTGGTGATCGCGGCGGTATAAAGTGCCACTGAATTTTACTATCTATTAAAAATGATTTTATTTTGGCGTTATTCCTAAAATCATTTTGTAGCATTGTAAATCTCGTGAAGATCATTAGAGGCTCCAACAAAGTTCGTGCCATTATCAGAATAAATATCGCTTGGCAACCCTCTTCGCGAGATGAAACGTTTTAATGCATTTAAAAAAGCATGAGAAGTAAGATCTCCCACCAGCTCTAAGTGCGAGGCCTTAGTTGTAAAACATACAAAAACGCACATATATGCTTTAACGAAAGTTCTATTACGGGTTTTACCGTCTTTTACCAAAAATGGGCCTGCAAAATCTAATCCGACTTTGTTAAAGGGTAGTGAATATGATACACGAGTTGATGGTAGATTCCCCATTTTTGGAGTAATGCCTTCTGGGTTAATTTTAAAACAAATAAGACATTTTCGAATCATACCTCTTACCAAAGTTCTGCCATTTAAGGGCCAAAATTGCTCTCTTAAGGTACATAAAACAGACTGTGCGCCTGCATGTAGCATTTTTCATGCTGATATTTAACTAATAGTTTAGTAAGAGGATTCTTGTCAGACAATAGTAATGGATGTTTTTGATCATAAGGTAGGACAGAGTTTTTATTCTACCGCCTACTCTTAAAAGACCTTCTTTTAAAAAGGATCTAGAGTTAGAATTCTACTCTTTTAGGCAAAGCAATGGAATTATTTAAAGCTTCTATTTCCTTAGAAAAATCTTGTTTTTGTGCTAAACGTACCAAAGTATTTAACGAAATATCTAGCTCGGTCACTGATAAAGGTCCTGTCAATTTTGAATTTTTATTTCGCAAATTATGTATAAATCTAAGGCAATAAGCCGTAACTCTTAACAATTTTTTAAAACATGAAAAATGCTCCAATAAATTAAAATCATTGATAGGTGACAAAAAGTTTAAAGTTTCATCCCGACGCCTTTCAGGTATGTTATTAGAATCAAACATAATTTGAGCAGGCCATTGTGAAGGGTCTTTTCGTAGCCAATCAGGACCTGTCCACCACAGGTTCGAAACCATTAAGTCTTTAGGACTCATTCCGCGGGAAATAATATCAGCGGGGTTTTCATGCGAGCGAACGTGTCTCCATGAAGCAATATCAGTTAAACCTTGAATATTAGAAACCCGATTTGAAACGAAGGTTTTCAAATCGCTTGGATGCAGAGCAAGCCATGACAGGACGATTGTTGAATCAGTCCATAGATATGTACATGAAATATTTACATTTAGGGATTCCAATACCTTTTTGTTAGGATAGCTAGCAGATTTGCTCCGCATAACTCAAGCCTGGGAAGCGTTATACTTTTTAATGGTGCTACTTTAGATTTCGCACACAAAAGTTGGGAGGAATACAAGTTTTTGCATTTTTGAAACTAAATATATGCAAACTCCATAGGATGATATAGATGCATCACAAAAACCATGCAATGTAATTTCGACAGTATCTTTAAGGCTGACATGCCTTGGAATTATTATTTTATTTACATCCAACAGTTGTTTATAAAACTGAACAAATGCGGTGAATAAAGCTGGAGGAACAGTTTCATCCCAGCCAATTTTTTCTTTCCATAGTCTTTGTAGTATTATTTTAGCGCGTATACTTATCGGCCCTATCAAGCCTAAGGGGTCAAAAATTTGCGCAATTACTGATAAAATAAGTCTTTTGTTATTGGCTTATGCAGCGGATAACTGAGATTAACAGCATAGCTTAATTCATCAGTATTAGGATTCCAACTAAGCCCCAAAGTTTTAATATTTTTATCATCAGTAATGAAATATTCAGGAAGATTGGAGTTGTCATTAGGACACTGTAAATTTGACGATCATTAGAAGCCCATTTACGAAGTATAAAACCGACATTGGATAATAACATTGATATGTTATTTTTCAGTCTTTGTGCATCTTCAATTGTTGATGCCCCCGTAATGAGATCATCGACATAGAAATCCTTTAAAATTATGCGACACTCTTCGGGAAACTCTGTCATGTTATCATAAGCAATTTGATGAAGAGCACGAACCGCTAAAAACGATGCCGAGGCCGTACCGTAAGTAACCGTGTTTAGTCTAAAATGACTAATTTTGTCTTTGGGGTCAGATCTCCAAACAATACGTTGTAAATCACGATCCGATTCTTTAACATTTACCATACGGTACATTTTTTCTACATCTCCGGTGATAACATAATTATGACATCGAAATCTAAGAATAATAGAAAAAAGTTCATCTTGAATGGTCGGGCCCACTTTTAATACGTCATTAAGGGATAACCCCGTTGAACTTTTAGCCGAGGCATCAAAGACAACGCGACATTTTGTCGTTAAACTGGAAGTTTTAAGTACACAGTGATGTGGCAAATAATATTTAGTCTCTTTAGCATTAATTTCATTTTCATTAATTTTAGACATGTGCCCTAAATTGATATATTCTTGCATAAAATCGCAGTACTGATTTTTAAGATTTTTATCCTTGGATAACCGTTTTTCGATACTATGTAGGCGATTTATTGCGCATTCCTCGGATTCACCGAGTTCACGAAAGTTTTCGCGAGTTGGCAAACTTACAATAAATTTACCGTCATTACCACGAGTAGTGTTTTCTTTAAAATGCTTTTCGCAATCTAATTCTTCGGGCGAAAACTTAGAAGAAGGCAAACATTCCTCAATTTTCCAAAAATTTTCAAGTTGCTGTTGAATATCTAAATTATTAACGTTTAAATGACAAAATGTATTTTCAGATTTGAATAAATTTAAAGGACCTGAAAGTATCCATCCTAAATATGTTTTTGAAGTATGGGCATGTCGTTTCCCAATTTTATTTGACCTACACATGTCAAAGACCAAAATATACCTGCTCCTAAAAGAACATCTATAGGTTTAGAAATATTAAAATTAGGATCGGCAAGTTTTAAATTATCAGGAACTTTAAAATCTGGATTAAAGGAAAAGCTAGGCAAGCTTTCTGTAATTTTATTTAAAATTAAAAATTTAAGTTCCGCTTGAAAATCATTATTAGTGGAAAATATTTTGGATACAGCAGAATGATTTATGTGAACAAGATTTTTATTAATACCACTTGCGGATATATTTACATTTGATTTCTTAATACCTAATTTTTTAAGTAAATCATAAGTCATGTAATTAGACTGGCTTCCAGAGTCTAAAAGTGCTCTGCACATTACCGGTTTTCCGTTTATGTCATTAATATATATATTGGCAGTAGAAAGTAAAACGTACGAATGTGAATTTTGATTAGTTAAACTTGTCACAGATTCACTATTGTGCGCATTACCGGACTCCAAACTTATTTTGTTTATATTTTCAGGGTTAATCACAAAATGATTTGAATTATCATTGGATTCAACCGGGTTAACCGTTTCAACGGTTGTTAACGCAGTTTTAAGTTCATTTACCTTTTCCAAATGTAAAAGTGTATTATGATTTTTATTACATTTACGACAGTCCTCACCTTTACATTCTTTACTTGAGTGACCTGCTCGTAAACATTTAGTACACAATTTTAATTTTCTTATTTCATTTATACGGTTTTCAATTGTTAATTTTAAGAAACTTTGACAGTAGTAAATTAAATGAGAGCCTTTACAATAATTGCAGATTTTAGCCGTTTGCTGAGAAAAATGTGCATAAGAACGGTTGTTCGCCTTTTGAACGTTTTCAATTGTCGACTTTGGCTTAGAATCAATCATTTCCAATGCCTGACAACGTCCAGATAAGAATTTTATAAATTCATCATAAGTTGGCAACACTGGTGTATTGCTACGTGATAACTCCCATTCTCTGCGAGTTTTGCTGTCAAGTTTAGAAGACATAAGAAAAATAATTATTGAATCCCATGTATTCACAGGTTGATTAAGAGTTTCAAGCGCGCGTATATTTTTGCAAATCGCCTACTAATTTTCGCATATCTTCTTTAGACTCTTTGGTTAAAGACGGTATTTCAAAAATAGCTTTTAGGTGACTATTTATTATTAATCTAGAATTTTGATAGCGATCGCAAACAAGATTCCAAGCAATAAAATAATTACCATCGCTTACCTGCAAAGATTGAATACATTGGAGTGCTTCTCCCTTTAAAGATGAAAGCAAATAATAAAATTTTTGAGTAGGAGTTAAATTTTTATTAACATGAATTATGTTTTTAAATGAATCATAAAATTGTAACCATTTTTCAAACGTGCCATCAAAACTTGGCAAGTTTAGTGGTGGTAGTTTAATGTTAACTAAAGGATCAGATACAGCTGGTTGAGGCTGAGAAGTCTGACTACTATTAAAATAATTATTTAGAATTGACCGAGCCTTTGAAACTGCTAGATAAAACGCACTTTCAAAGGTATCCCTTTCATTTTCATGGCTTGGGTCATCTTTCAGAGACTCCAATTCTGATTGACAGATATCAAATTTAGTTAAAACTTCTTCGATTCTTTCGAGACGAAGGCTTAACTCAGCATAATCTTGATTATTTTCAAAATTTGTTAAATATTTAGCAAATCTGGTTACTTGACCTTTAAGAATGCCTCTTTTATTTATTAATGCTTTAATTTCAGCGTCAGCCATTTTTATTTTAGTTTAATATAAGAACTTTAAATATTATTTAAATTAAATTTTAATATTATTATTATTATTATAAGGATAAGGATAGGGGAATAATAACACAACTATCTTTTATTAACCTTAAGTAAATACAATACATATCAAAATATATTTCAGTAATTTACTCTTACCTATACTTTTGTTCCTGTTTTATTAGTTATCAAATTGCAATTAAAAACGCAAAAATTATAAATGGCACAACTTTTGGTAAGCTGTAATTTGACATTTAATATATCCGTATTTCAGGATCTTCACAAAACTACAAATGCTCTGTGACAAAAATAAAATCATTTTGCCAAAACTAAAAACCAACAATTGGAATTAGGTACCAAAGCGGCAACAGCGCGCAGTGGCCGCGAGCGAGCAGCAAACTCCTCGCGCTTCGTGCCTACGTGACCGTCAACGCGGCTAGGTTGATGACGCAATAATTTTCCTACGCCGCTTCGACCAATAGTATCGACCGAAGATGATAAAGGCAAATAAACTTTTTTGTGTGTAGCCTTTGTCACTTAAAAATAACAAAAATACGGCAATGTATATGTATGTAACTAAAATATTAGTAGAATTGTCGGTAATTTTTAATAAATTAAAAACTTTTAAATTATGCAAATTTTTAAATTATGCAATACGATAGCATGCAGTAAAGGCTGTTTTATAAAATAAATAATATCTAGTTCAAATAGATACTAATGGATAAAGGATTTATTGGAAAATGGAACGGACTTACTTGATATACGGCAACTTTACGGCTGGCTTACTATAGCATGGCGGCAAGATGCAGCTATCTTTTCGTTCCTTCTGAGGAATGGCAGGGCTTGAACAAAACTCAAAACTCCGGCGCGTCCAGGTGTATCGGATTCGTGCTGGACCAAATGTTCGGGTTAAAAGAAACCTTCCTTGCATTATCTCTTAACTCTTTATTTTCAAAGTTTACAAAATAAACTTAAGAATTTTTTAAAAAACAAAATTTTAGTGGACTGTATTAATTTTTGTTTACTGCATCGGGTTGCACGGCAGCTTCTTCTCTTCTCTTATGCGGATGCGGATGGATCGTAACGAAAGAGAATGGGGAACGCGGTGTTGCCACGTAGAGTTCAAAATTTCAAAACTAATTTATTGGCTTATATAAAAAAGTTTATGAGCCTGGAAACTATCAACGACTAAACGCAGTGTTTGACTGATGATTTTTTTTCGCGACAAGGGACATGATTGTGTTTTCGATGCAATCCAATATCAAATTGAGATCCTGTGAAAGAGATATCTGCATCGCCCTGCGTTTGCCTTCCAAGTCGGGTTGAGAGATTGGCTTGGGAACCTGAAAAGTGGAGTGAAGGGTACTATCGTCAGCATAACTATGAATGGGATTGGTTGTGGAAGAAAGAAGGTCGTTGATGTGAAGAAGAAACAAATTTGGTGCTAGTACTGAACCCTGAGGCACTCCAGCATTAATTTTGTGAAAGCTTGAAGAGTGGCCATCAACAATGACTGATATACGTCGATTAGAAAGATAACTGGAGAGCCAAGAGCAGTATATAATGTATACAATGACAATTGTATACAAGAATACAATGACAAAAAAACCAAGTAAATAAAAAGAAACTTCCAACCTTACTTTTGCGTTATTTACAAATTATTTTTATGTAATTTAACAAATAATATACACAAAATAATAACAAAAACCACTAATGAAACGCACCAGAATATTTTAGTTATATGTAGGGTTATTTTATTCTCCAAAATTCTATTCTTCACTTATCAGCTGTTTTACTTAACTGTAATTTTTCAAATATTTTCCAAAACCGTTAATATCGTGCAAATAGAATCCACGATCGTATTAGACTCAATTCAAATCACTTGAAAAACAGGATTTACTAATGGTGTTTAAACCAATCCTTTACACAATCGGAAACGTGTATATTGCAATTTTTTGTTTGATTAAGTTTTATCAGATCGGTTGAATCTAATTCAGTATAACGATGTACACGTTCTCCATGTATGGTACGATACGCATTTTTTAAACTTCCTTCTTACTGGCTTCATAATAAACATTCTGCTTGGCTCTTCAGTTTTTGTTTATTTTTTTTTATATACAGGGTGATTTAAATATCGATCACAAAACTTAAGGGTGTGATTCTACTTGACAAAATAAAGGTAGAGCTTCACATATATTTCTTTCAAAATGTCATTCGTTTTCGAGTTACAAGCCGTCAATGTTCAATTTTTATTTTGGTTTTTTTTCGCCATATTGCATTTATTTTTTAACCAATCAAGTTGATATTTAGCACACAAATCGGGCTTTGCAGATTCTAAAATTTTAAGACAAAAGTACTTTATTTTAAATACCTTTACCTAAAACTTAAAATTTATTTACATCATAACTTTTTATTTTGACAGATGTCGCAAAGCTGGGGACGCCATTTTATAGATAATTAAAAACTTAAAAAATAAGGTACTCTTTATTAGAGTCAATAAACCTCACCGTTTACGCACCAATAGACATCAAAGTTTTCATCAATTTCAATCAAATTACCTACATACATACAGGGTGTCCAGTAACTCAACCGACAAACTTTACGAGGCGATTCTACAACAGAAAATAAGAAAAAAACTTCATATAAACATATGTCCTAAACGTCTTAGTTTTTAAATTTAGAATACACAGTTTACTTACTACCTTTTTTAATTAAATTATGTTTTCTTTAAATATGTTTCAAAAAACTTGCAAAAAACTTTTGGGATAATCAAGCTCTGTCACGGAGAAAAACAAAAATGCCGAGCGACACAAATGTAATAAAGCCCGAAAGGCATTTCCCTGAAGATTTTAAAATAAAACTGAAAAATTGTTGTTGGAAAACACGTAAAGATTTGTAGGTTTTACCAAAATGTTTTTTTTGCATTTTATAAATGTTTTTATTGTACTAAAAGTTAAGTTAATAATTTACACTCACTCTTATTTTGCTTATTTATTTTTATTTTTATAAACGTATAGAAAATAAAAATATGAATTTGACCTCTTTTGGTCAAAGTACGACAAATAACATTTCTTTTTAACAGAACACCCTATAAATTGTATTAACATAAAAGATCTTCTAAAGAGATTTACAAAACTATAATTTGTTATATTATATCACTGCCCCACAAAAGACTCAAAGTTGGTGATCCGAAAGACTAGACCATGATATATTTATGTTTTTGGGGTCGCTGAATCCAAAACTGGGGTCGATTTGACCCTATCAGGTCAGGGTCAAGGTCATTTAAAGGTCAATCACAGCCCAACAAGTAAAAAAAAGTTGAAGGTCCGAAAGACCAGATCATGGTATCTTTTTGTTTTTAGGGTCGCTCAATCTGAATCCTGGGATCTGTTTGACCCTATCAGGTCCGGGTCAAGGTCTTTTGAAGGTCAGATTATCAAAATGTATCGAAAGGAACCACAATTGTGGGGTCAGTTTCATGATCAGGTCATGGTCAGGGACATTTCACGGTCAAACCATTAAATTTTATTGAAAATAGACCAGAATCATAGTATATTTATGTTTTCCTGTTCTCTTAATCCGAATCCGTGATCAAATTGACTCTATGAGGTTAAGATCAAGGTCATGGCAAGGTCAAAACATCAAAAGGTATTGTAAAAGCACCAAAATCATGATCTCTTGGAGTCTTTCGGTCGCTAAATTCTAATCCGTAGTCAAATTGACCCTCGCAGATTTGGATTAAGCCACCCCAAAAACATAAAAGCACCACGTTTGTGGTCTATTTTCAATGAATTTTTATGATTTGACTTTAAAATGACCTTGACCATGATGTGATAGGATCAAACTGACTTCGAATTTGGATTTAGCGACCCCAGAATCACAAAGACACCACGGTTGTGGTCTAGTTTCGATGAATTTTGATGATTTGACTTTAAAATATCCTTGACCATGACCTGATGGGGGTCAAACAGACACCAGATTCGGATTCAGCAACCCCAAAGCATAAAGTTACCATGGTTAAGTCTTTCGGACCACCAACTTTAGTTTTTGTGGAGCTGTGGAATGTATGTCTGAATGTGGTAGATAATGCTTTATCATTATTATTAAAAAAGAGTTTTGGACTATTTTTTACTTTTTTACAGCACTTGCTGTAAACAATAAGCTTACAATGCAATGGACATAAAGTAGATGAAACGATGTTAGCATGGCGATATTTTTGACGCTGTGAGTGTTAAGTTAAGGCTGAACACATAGTGGAGCGACAAGGATAGCGGCGAGCAAAGAGCGCGACATTGCGACAAACTCAAACTAGCTAGAATTTTTAATTGTTTAAAAATTTCTAATCCTAGATCGTCGTAATCAGCATTTTATTCTGAACATGATTCTGCAAAAAAATCATAAGAATAACTTTTATACATTTCAAGTTTTAGTTTCAATTTAAATTATTGTTTTAAAAGAAATATTTTGGCTTTTAAAACAAAATTTCTGTTTAGAATTATCTCTTACTTATACCTTACACTTAAATTCAGTTTCTACATCCGGATTTAACTCTTTGCTGCCGCGAAATATTGACTCTAAAGTGCGATACGTGCTTCAGCTTCAGTAAAAAATTTAAAAAAGACATCAAATAAAATGGAAAAATCTGCAATTCCAACGTACGCCTCCCAATACGTTTTCCACGGGATTTTAGAGAATTCATAAAAAGAAAAACCCCAATAGACCGGTCAATTTAGACATTCCAAGTTACCAAAATTTATATCAAGCTGAAAATTAATGAAACTGTTAAACATATTTTAAAACAAAATTTTAAAACTTTGTTATCATTCCGAACGGTAGAAAGAAAATTGACTCGAGGTCAAAAGTCAAAAGTATAGGTTTTTCACGAATTTCTTGAACACTGTAAGTTTTGTTGTTGTTGTCACCTTTAACAAAAATTGTAGACTATAAAATTATCTAATTACGACCGTTTCTGAGATATAATGAGGCAAAGAGTTGGTCGTTGAAGTGGACGTCTTTTCGACGTCATTTTTTCGTCATACTAGCTCATAAAAATCTAATGACGTCATGTTTAGAAAACCCGCCAGAAAAATTTTGTGACATTATATGATTCGAGTCAAAATCCAACGGAAATATCATATGACAGAAAAATAAGACTAATAATTTTACAAAATTGAAATAGGAAACTCTACCGATAGATGGCGTAATGACAATAAAGTACTACGTTTATTCTAACATCTTCGCTTTTTATCGCTTACACCGTACCGATGAGACCAAAATAGTTCGAGACCGGTCTGCGGTTGATGATCTCAATTAGCTTGAAAGAAATATCTTCGGCTAGTGTGAAAATCTGCATCTCCAGGTTGGAACAGTGTCCCGAGAGATGCGACCTCTACAGTGCAAGGAAATTGCAAGCCGTAAGAGTTTTTTTCCTATTTCAATTTTCAAATAAAATATTGTATCATTTTAGCTTTAAAAAAGTATATGCGTCAATTTTTCGTCATCTTAAAGACGTCATTAGTGACGTCATTAACGGGACGTCTTTTGTCTGTGACTTAGGAGGTCAATATAACGTCATTTTGTCGTCATCTTATGACGTCTTTGCTGACCAAATGTGACCAAAAATCCCGACGAGTTTCTAGTACCACGCCACGTGCCACCGGTTTTATGGTAAGCAGGGCGAAATAAGAGAATGTTTGTAAGTGGGTGATACGTGTTTTAGCAATGCATTTTTTATTTATTTATCTAAAAAATATGTAATCAGGCTCTGTCGAGGCTATGTGCATTTGAAAAGCTTTGTTTACTTTATAATTTTTGTTTACTTAGCGGCATTGCTTTCAAAATGAATTAAATATGAGCCCATCTATACCTAAAATATATGCTTAGAATGTGGTGCGGGAACCAAATAATGTAATTAAATATAGGGTTTTTTGAAGATCAAAAATTTTTGTTTAGGTAATTTTGCGATAAAACTCACCGTTTCGAGAAATTCGCGAAAAAACCCACTTTTTTTATCTTAAACTTCAGTCAATTTTTCACCGGTCGGAATAATGGGAAGTTTTTGTAATTTTGTTTTTAGATACTACAATTTATTCATTTTTAGCTTGATAGGAATTAAAAGTAACATCAACCTTATGTTTAGGTCTAACTTGACCGGACCACAAGCAAAAGGATTTGAAACATAAGAAAAACAAGGCTGTTTTGGGTTTGGGTTTTGGTATTGAGATTTTTGTGAGAAATTTTATTGTTAAATAAATACATATATAAAGGGACTGTACCTGGAAATAATTCTACCGTGTTTAATTTAATTATTTCCGACTGTTGATATAGGATCAGATACATAATAGGTAACGTAGATATATTAATTATTAGTGGGAGTCTTAAAACACGCACTAGCAACCACTGACGTAGTTACGTATACCGGGTGACAACGTATATGGTTTTATTTATATTTTGCCAACTTCACTTTAAACTATTACCAAGAAGGTAATAAAAAATATTGTATAAAAAAGGTTCATACTTTTTATTATCTTTTAAGCATAACAAAGAACAAATAAACATCCGAAAGTCAAGAAAAATTAAAAACAACTTTTTTAAATTGAACACCCTGTAATAAGATCACCATTTAAAGGTCTTTACAAGCTTTTTACGCAATACGACATTTGATATATCTATCCTTAATAGTTTTTAAAATATGACTAAATAAATCTGAAAAATAGAATATAATTTTTCTTTATTTAGACACGTGACAGCGTGTCAAAACAAATTCAAGCAAAGGAACTGGCTACACCCCACGTGTAATATTTTACGAACCACTAGGTGTCACTTTTGCCCCTTCCACTTGCTCAAAATCTATTCAACGTAAAGACATGAAAGAACGTGTGTTTATTTATATCCATAAGGACCTCCGGACAGTGGATGCGGTAGAGGATACAAATTTCTTCCCGAGTGGCGGCTAGATGTGTCGTAATGAACGTTTTTACCCTCGGGGATCAAGGAAGATTCAAGCTAAATTGACGGCATCTTTCTTCTGGATCTAGCGCTGTGCGCGAAGATTCCTATAAGGTGATAATACTCTGTTTGGTGGTGAACACGAGGTATTTCTCAAATGGCGGGAAATAGATGGGGCATACCGCCGGAACTGACAATAGTGAAAGTGAAGGTTATACGTAACACCAGTAGCAGATCTTGGTTTGACAGTCGACATTACATTGAGTCGATCGTTGAATTATTTAGTTTCTTTTTGTAATTTCTAGGAGCTACGAGCTCGATTATCAGAATTTTCGCCGACGAAGCCCTGGAAAGATAACTATCACTAACTTAAATAGTTATAAAGAGATATAAATGTCAAAAAGTCGTCAATTTTCCACTGACTCACTGACATATACATAGATCAAAAATCTAACCCACTTTCAGATGACCTTAAAAGATCAAATTTGGGATCAAGCTTAGTAATTGTGTGTAAGCGTAGAAAAAAATTTAAAAAAATTAAAAAGATAGGGGTACAACTTTTTTTTTTTATCGAAGCGTTTAAACTATAACAAGTTAGCTAGTTTTTATAAGCTCGTGTGGTGTAGTGGGTATTACATCCACCTAACAGGCGGAAAGGATCCCGGACGGAAACAAGGAAATATTTTTTTATTTTTCTTTTTAATTATCAATAATATATTAACGCTAAAACAATATTATGTTTCTTGTTTTGTTGCCACCCAATAAACAAACTGAATACACAAAGCATAAAGAAATGAAATGGTTAGTGGGGTTGTATTGTTTAATATTTTTCTTTACAAAAAAATGATGACCCATTAAAAACAAATGTGTAAAGGTGAGCCAAGTTTTAATTAATAATTAAGTTAATAAAATTATGCTTGGCTGTGGGCTTCGCCACCAGAATCTAAATAAGTGCCAAGTTCTGTATAAAATCCAAGTATGTATGAGATCCTAAAGTTGGCTAAGATTCGACTTGGCCTAGTTTTTATTAAATTAAAAGAAAAATATTTAAAAATAAGTTGAATATCTTTATAAAATAACGATGTAATGAAAACTGGCCAAGTCAAATCTACCTACTTTAAGATCTCATAAATATTTGGATATTGTACGGAACTTGGCACTCATTTAAATCTCCATTTTTTGCAGCGAGGCCCACAGTAAAAGCATAATTTCAGTATTGAAGTTGGCTTACCTTTTTTCACATTTTTGTTTTTTTTTGGTGGGATACCTACCTGATGCACTTAACTGAGACTTTAAAACCGGAAAAATTACATTCCGATTTAAATGTCATATTATTGTCTAAACTATAAAAGATAGATAACTAAACGTGGTATTTTTGTAAAAACTTTCTAAAAAGCCTTTTTGAATAGTAATATAATATACAGGGTATTCTATTTAAAAAGAGCTCCTCCTCATATGCTCAAAAGATAATAGATGAAAATATATATATATATAAGGTGGGAGTAGTCGTGACTGACTAGTTAAGAAAAATATTCAAAACCAGGAGGTTATTTTATATATATATATATATATATATATATATATATATATATATATATATATATATATATATATATATATATATATATATATATATATTTATAAAATTTACCCTAATCGATTTTCTCACCATCAGAAAGTAGAGATTTCAACTAAATAAAAAAGCCCATCGACGTTTTTGCAAATGCCGATATTTTTACATGTAAATTCTCAATTAAAAATAAAAGGTAATTTTTAAATATTTAGTCAAAATAATCTGTTACAATAAATATTTTAAATTACAAAAAAAACACTATATTTCAGACATACAAAGATAAGCTTTCACCAAATTTTGTAAAAAAAAATTGTTTTGTAAAAGATAAAATAAAAAACTTGGTTATTTGAATTTTTGACATACATTTTAAGGTTATGTAAAGAAAGTGTAAATATTAAAGTTGTAAGATCGTTTTATTACCTAAAAATTTTTCATTTACTTTTTTGCAAAAGAACTTGTAGTTTTGACGAAAATCGAGGAAAAACCGTATTTCCTCTTGACCCTTTCTACAAATCGCCAGTAATTAATTTGTTCTCTCATATTTGTTATATTATTCTCTACCTTTTCTTAATAAATTTGATCCTACTAATTTTTTTCACTTTTTACCTCTTTTAAAAGTTTAACTGGTCTACTCTAAAACAGGAAGTGTGAAACTCCCTCTCCCGCTTTCCGATCTCAGATTACTCGTAATTTATTATTTCCTAAATTTTGTTATATTTTCTACCTTTTACAATGGGTTTTATTCTACTATATTTTTTTTTGGTTTTAAAATAACCTAAATAACTCTGGTCTATGAGTTTTTGCAGAGTAAATTGTCAACACTTTATATTCTATACGCATTTTATTTCGTTGCTGTAAAAACCTAAAGGGGCCGGCAAGAGTGTGACATGAAAATGTACTCCCTTTAAATTTGTCATTGACCGAGTTTTTATGAGGACTTTTACAATGCAAGAAGTACAGAAAAAAATAAAAACGAGCCAAAGAATAACAATAATGAAAATTTCGCAGTACTTTAGTAAAGACTACATAAACCAAATTTTAGACAAAAATGACAGATGTAAATGCCAAACTGACAGCTGGGCGTCCTTTTGAGAAAGAAACTTAGATGGAAAGGGGGTCTTAGGAGTACATCATTTTAGTGCTCTCTGACGAGTTCTTTATAACCCTAGAATATAAAGTGAATACCTTTTACACTTCCAAAATATGGGCGGTAATTTAAAAAAGTACCGGAATTACACTGATTTGGATATCCAGGTCTCAAGACTGATAGATGACTTAATCTTGTATTTTCGTAAAGGTCTTTAGATATATCTTGTAACTGGTGATATAATACACGGGGTGCGTCCTTAAAAATCTATACTTTTTGTCCCACCCTGTATAAGTATTACCAGTATTACCATTAAATAAATCCTTAAAGAGCCCTAAGAAACGAGCACATATTAAGACGCATCTAACTTTATCAGATTCAGTAAACACAGCCATCTAAAAATGCACGGTATTCAGGTAGTTTTCAAAAGTACCGCCCATTTAGTATTGGGTAAAAAGGTATTGACTTTATATTCTGGGGTTATAGCAAGCACGTCTGTCAAGAGCTTTAAAATGATGTGCCACAAGACCCCCTATTTCCATTTGATTTTCTATTTTAAAAGTGGCGCCCAGCTGTTAGCTTGACATTTATATCTGTTATTTTCTGTCTATTAAATTTGGTTTATGTTGTCTCACTAACGTCCCCCAAATTTTTCATAGAGAAAATACCAAACAACAAAAGTTAGGAGGAGGGTCCTTAAACAAATCGAGGACCATATTTCGATGTATCAATATTTACGTTAATTGACAGGTTAGGTGACAGAAACTTTCCATGTTTATCCTTAAATTTATGTGTGACCTTTTTACAAATCTGTAATAGTTTTTTTAGTGACTGTTTTGCCTTTTCAATAAAATCTTTTTTTTGGTATATATGATTAGGTGGTTTAGAGGTTTTATAAGTAAAATGAACATAACAATTAAAAACCAATAATTTGTTTAAAAATGCTTGTACAGTAGATTTTTGCGTATGATTTCTATTGTTATTACGCAGCGTTGCTAAATATAAATACCACGGTAGTCAAATTACCTTAAGTACTTATTTGACTCTTGTGGTATCGGTAGAACTACTCTAAAAAATGAATTTACCAATAAAAATAAATGTCTAGAAGTGGATCATCACTCAAACCATTCGCCTTATACATTTTTAACCGTATAATAACCCTCCATTGACAAAAGTTAAATTTTAACCATCTTTGTTCCATCCACATTTCTCCATCCGCTTATTTCCATTTCCCTTTCTTGTACTCTTGGAAAGCTCGTGAAAAGTCGGTCAAAGACGAATTTTAAAGTGGCAGATTTTCGCCTCTTCGCGAAGTTCTCTGCATTTTTAGTGAAACTGAACGAGGGCACGTATCGAATTTTAGAGTCAATATTTAAGGTCACTAAGTCGTCTAATAGAAATGTTGGTAAATGGATAAAATAAAGTCAGTTTATTGTATTAAATATGAATTAATGATAAAACAGTAAATATTTACTATTATATATAGAAGGAACAGTTTAAAAATGTAAATTCGGTGCTCTTTGACAAGAAAAAAATCACAAAAAGTTTAAAGCAAATAAATCGGCATGCTTGTCTTCGTGGCCGCCTTTGCTATATTTCTTTTATGATAAGCCGGTTGATGCAGCTGGTCATCGCACTATGGGATAGAAATTAATTTTTTGGTCAAAATTCTGAAACTTACCAATCTAACTTAAAATAAGGTGCTTTTTACTGGAAAAATATTATAAATTATTACAAATGCTTTTTAGAAACCTAAAACTTATTATATGTTATTATAAATTTACACCCTCCTTAACATTATTATTTTTTATTGTACAAAATAAACTAAAATGTCAGCTTGTTTGGTTAATTCGGCAGTATTCTAATCAGTAATACGATGATTATTATCTCATATGATATACAAGGTACGACAATAGGTATGATTTATTTAAATGGAATACCCTAAATATTATATCACCACCAAAAAAATCTTTTAAAATGCTTTAAAAAATACTACATCATTTGATGTGTCTATCTCAATTAGTTTTGGAAACATGACCATCCAGATCTGAAAAATAATTTTAAATTATTCTTAGAAGTGTAATAAAGATACATCTTTTCAACTTTTTATTTTTTAACGCATAAAATAAATAACACACACAGAATGCTTTTATCTTTTGGGATATACAGTGTAGGACCAAACATATATTAAATTTTAAAATGGAAAACCTTGTAAATTATAAAAAAATCTTGTATCTGTCCTTACACTCAGAAGTAGCAAAAGTAGGAAGGCAATTGTAAGTACAAAAACTGATAAAGAAAAAGGTAAAAAATCTTTGACAAAAGTAGCGAGACTTCGCAGAGACTGCATCGGAAACACAACAATAGCTTTTATTATTTAAACTCTTTTACTTTTTTTAGTAAACAAGGCTAATAATAAACTAAGTAGATTAAATGTTGTATATTTATGTTTACTTAAAATGCCTTTTCAAGTTTCTTATTACATCAATAGAAGTCGTTATATCCTTTTATAATTTTGCGTACATGTAGTTTAGAGTATCTACTTTGAAATACACAGCATGAGCCATTAAAATTTCAAAGTTGGTTTTTGGCCAAAATATTGGATTTCTATCCCATAGTGTATCGGCGCGTCGCTGTAAAAGATAGCGGCGCCTTTGTATAAAATAGTCCGATTGCAGGCGGCCTTTTTATGTTTTTTGTATTATTTTCAAAGGGTACCGAATTTGCGCTTTTAAAATGTTCTTACTATACTTATTATTTATTTATACAGGACGTTGCAAATATTATACAACTTTTACACTTCTTCCGGATGAAACATGTTTGTAGCTTACTTAGTTTTACCAAAAAAAAATCACTAAATTGAATATTCCTGGACCATAAAAGAAACATGGATTTTTATAAAATAAGTTTTATTACTTCTTATTAGCAATTATGTAACAACAACTACAAATACCTAATTAGATAACGGTAATATTTAGTATCAATTTCTTTTCTAAGGAAAGTGTTCTAGAAATTGTTAATTTTTTTTAAAAGTTTACCAGCCGTATCTTTAGAATAAAAAAATTTAAGGACCCATGTTTATAAAAGCTTCTTTTCCTAAAAATTTCTGACTAATACATGGGACCCACACCAAATATATCTTAGAGCCCGGTCACAGGGTCCGTGGTTTGCCAAATCTGGTCTGACATCTTGCAAACCACGGATCGTGCTAACTATACAGGTCGGTTCTGGTTTGCCGTTCGATTGTCCTGGTCTGCGGTCTTCAAGTTTAAATATCTGGTCTGGCATCTTGCAAATCACAGATCGTGTAATATAACCGCCTGTACTCGATCTGCCGTCCGCCCTGCCATGGTCTGCGGTCGCCAAGACCAGATTTTCTAAAACTTGGTCCGACATCTGGTAAATCACAGGTCGAGTAACATGCCCCCATCTAAAACGATCTAGCATCCAATGATCCGTTGTTTTCCGTCGCTTGTTAGGAATTACACAGAAAGAGCTTGGAATGAAATAACAAAACAAGTCAACCTGTGGGTAAGACAATATTTTATTTTTTGTCTGTAAAATAATGTTCGATAGGATTTAGGCTTTTGGAAACTTGTATTAGAGAGCTCTATTATGGCCCTCTTTGACCCGGTGGGATAATCCAAAGGGATAGTTTTAGCCTTGTCGCGGTCGAGTTCAGGGAAACATCGGCGCACTCCGATCGACATATGATTTTATTGGCTGAAAATATAGTAGAAATTGACCATTAAACGTATGTTCGTCTCTGTATGGTTATCGCCACTTCAAACACGAATATATGCGTACATACTGTCAAAAGATCGTCGAATCTCGATTTCGTCGCTGTTTCACCGAACCACGTGCTTAAATAAATAAAAATTGTCGCCAATTTTTGTTTAGAGTAAGTTGGATATTTTAAATAGGGCTGGCAACCGAAAAGGGTTTTTCGTTTAATCGGTTAACCGCGGTTTTGGCCAAAACCGAAAACCGGTATTCGAATACCGGTTAACGGGTATTTGAAAACCGGTTTTGAAAAAGCGGTTTTCGAATATCGATTAACCGGTTTTAAAAAGCGGTTTTCAAATACCGGTTTTCTTCGGGTAATCGGTTTTCGAATGGAATACTGGTTTTTTTGGATAACCGGACCAAAATCGAAAAGCGGTTCTTCGAATATCAATTAATAGGTTTTTGGTTGATTGCGGTTTAAACAGTGGCGCCTTTACCAAAAGGCTGAGTAGGCTGAAGCCTATGGGGGCAAAAAAATAATTTAGTATGTAGAATTGAAAGAAATGAGGACTTTTTTTTGGTCTTCAAAATTATTTCAATAATAAAAGAAAAAGAAAGGGGCGGCAAAAATCAAATAGATTTGGGTGTATCGGTTTTAAAAACCATTTTTGGTCCGCTTTTTAATACCGGTTTTAATACCTGTTTTTTAATATTCAGTTAACCGGTTTTAACCCAAACCGGTTTTGTTTTTTTCCGGTATTTTCCAGCCCTAATTTTAAATAGATTTACGATATAGCCGCCATATTGGCAGCCATTTTTTGATGTCATGATAATTTTTAATACCGCATGGCAAATTCTGTATCATCTAAAAGCGTGTTTATATTGTAACCCTTTTCAGATATGAATAAATTAACTCTTAATTGTTTTCTAAGTTTATAGGTCAACATAAACACAAAATTATTGCAAGGGTCAAGGGTGTTCTGGCGCAAGAGCTATAAAATCCAACCCTTAGGAGTCTTTGACAATTAAATATTAAATATTAAAGAAACAACAAAAAAGTAACTATTTTTTTAGGATGTTTTAAACGAAAATTTTAATTTTTATTCTTATTATTATGGTAGGGGACCCCAAGGAGGATTTACTACAGCGCGGAAGATAATTTTACAGGATGATACCTTGTATCCGGTTAAGTACCTCCACTAAAATTGAGTCCCGTATACAGGGCCGATCGTGAAAAACAAAAATATATTTATCTGAAATTTTTAGAACACGTCAGATTAAGATAGGGTAAGTTAATTACATGGTAAGCAGTGTATATTCCACTAATCTAACAACTTGAGAGTGACGTAAGAGAAAGCGAATGGCTGCAAAGTTGTAAGAAGGCGTCAGTTTGACATTCTTGAGCGTGTTTTTTTATTTTAAAGAAAATAATTTAAGGATATCAAAAATATGAAAGATTTCCGCAGGTCAAAAAAATAACAGTATTTTTTTGACATACTTAAAAATCTAGAGTCGCTTTCACCACCGATAAAAAGGTATACATTATATATATACATACATATATATATATATATATATATATATATATATATATATATATATATATATATATATATATATATTCTCTTATCATCTGAGCTTTGCAACCCAATAGGTCTCTATGGCGCTCAAATAAATCCCCATTTAGCATCGTTGGCTTCCCTTCTATTAATTATATTGTAAAAATTTTAATTTGTTAAAAAAAACTACAAAAGAAATAAAAAATATTAACACCCTCTGTTCCCCTGTATATATCATTAATAGCAAAATTACTTTCAAAAATATAAAAAAAAATGCTTTAAAAAAATTAATTAAAGTTATATCTAAAATCAAATAAAAAGCAATTTTACCAGCCAATAATATACAAGGCGTACATCCCCTTTTCTTAATATGTAGCAGTCGACGATAACAAAACCCAGATTTTGGGGTTAGTCTTCCACTTATTTTTTTTAAATCGTCTTTTGTTAAATATTAAATTTGTAGTTGCTTGTTTTAATGTCTAACCACACTTGACCCTGTGTTAGGTTTAATGATTATTTGTTTTGACATAAAAATTGTCGAACTCGCAGATTTAAGCCTGCAACTTATCACGTAGTGTTTTTCTTTTGTTTTATTATAAGATTGGTTTTCCTTTTTCTTAATGTTAAATGACTTAATTTAATTATGCTATTTTATACTGGTTGTTACCAACATGCAAAATTACTCTTGTTTTTGATATTAAGAAGAAGAACTCCTGCTTTTCATGTTATTCACCGGCACCCTCTTCACTGACGCGTTTTGCCTACTTCACAATAAGTTATCAAAGTGACTGTACCGGGTCCATGATGAATAACACGAGAGTCTTCTTATGGGACAAGATATAAATTTTACCGTTGATGCCGTACTGAATTGCGATAATAAAAAATTATTTCCATTTGTCTTACATCTTACTCTTGCCAACTCCGGCAAAACTTAATGTCAAATTTACTGAATAATATTTTTTCATTACGGCATCAATGGTGAGATTTATACCTTATCATAGAACAACGATAGAAGACTTTTGATTTCTGTGTTATTCATCATGGACCCAGTGCAGCAAATTTAATAGGTTTTTGCGAGGAAGGCGAAATACGTCAGTAAAGAGAGTTCTGGTAAATACCATGAAAAGTAGGAAGTTTTTCTAAGGCTCTCGGCACATGGGTCGGTAAAACAGCGACGACAATGCGATTTTTACCGGCATCGACAGAACGTGGGCGTATTAGCGTGTCCGACCTCAGCAATATGCGACCTTTAGGAAACAAATGCAATACAAAACCGTTTTGTATTTTTGTTTAATATTAGATTTGTGGACGTTCTGTACTTTATAAATATACTTTAAAAGAATATTTGCGAAAGAGTACACAGAAAAAAGCTTGCAATAAAATAGCAAAACAAGTCAACCTGTCAGGTAAAAAAAAAAATTGTTTGTAAAATAGTGTTCGGCTTTTGGGAACTTTTCTTAAAGAGCTCTATTATAATACTCTCTGACCCGGTGGGATAATTCGAAGGGGTAGTTTTTAGCCTCGTCGCGGTCGAGTTTGGGAAACATTGGTTCACTTCGACTGACATATTTTTTTTTTGTATCTTTGGACAAACTACGAAGGCTTAAAGCCTAAATACTAACGTACCGTGGGTGTCTTAAGCGAGGTAAGAGGGATTTTTTGACACGGGACTTAAATACTTGAAGATTTGGGGGTGAAGGAAAGACCTCCGCGAGCAGCAGGTTCCACAATCTAGAAACTCTAGGGATAAAAGAACGAACAAAGTGAGAAGTTCGGGGGCCTGTCCAGTTGGACCGTATAGGGATGCATACGCGCGGAACCACGAGTTTCTCTGTTGGGAACCGTGAGTGGAGGAACTATACTGGACAATTCTTCAGAGCAGAAGCCATGGAAGTACCTATAAAAAAGCGATAAATCCCCCACAGCCCGACGATGGGCAAGAGAGGGAAGCCTTTCTGTAAGTGAAGGATGATTAATGAGACGAATAGCTCTTCTTTGAATAGAATCAAGAATGCTTAGGGTTGTGGGGACGCCATGCCCCAGATATGGGAACAATATTCCAAGAGAGGTCGGATTTAGGACACATACAAAGTGTATAAATTAGAAGCGGAAAAATACTTTTTGGCTTGAAAGAGAAATCCAAGCTTTTTGAAGCTGCCGTGGCTATAGATACAATATGTTTATGCCAGTTAAGGTTACTTTCAAATGTGACGCCCACAAGGTTAAAGGTGTCTTTGCTCTGTAAAACCTGTCCGCACATAAGTAGAGGATGAGTATTTGATGAATCTTTTCGCGACAAGGAACATGATTGTGTTTTGGATGCATTAAAGTGGACGAGATTTTTGGCGCCCCAATCCAATATTAAATTAAGATCCTGCGAAAGAGATATCTGCATCGCTCTGCGTTTGTTTTCCAAGTCAGGTTTAGTGATGGGTTTAGGAATCTGAAAACTGGAGTGTAGGGTACTATCGTCGGCGAAACTATGATTTCATTGGCTGAGAATATAGTAAAATTGAGCATTAAACGAAAGCTCGTCTTTGTACAGTAGTCGCCACTTCAAACACGAATATATGCGTACATACTGTCAAAAGCTAGTCGAATCTCGGTCTCGTCGTTGTGCGGAGTGCCTAACTGTTAAAAAACAAAGATTACATTTCGTAAAAATATTGGTATAATTTACAAGAAAGCGTTTTGTTTAATAAGCTGAAAAAATTAAATATTGTAGTCGTCTTAAATTTTCATAAATAATGTCGTAGATTTAATAACTTTTCATCTTAAAACATACTTCCCAAATAATAAGAGATCCCGTTCTTGGAATAATGTAGGGGAAAGTGGGGTGGATTCATACAAGGGGCACCTAAATACATTGAGTTTATCTAAAGTTAGACACGAAGTAAAATAGTAACGTAAGTGGGTGTGCACAGTTTTTATGTATGTTTACAGACTAGTGAAGTTTCAGAATTTTCGGTGCGGTAAGATCGAGTGCCCAACACAAAACGTGTTTTTGCCTCACGTAAGTAATTTGATAACTTAACTTTGGACATATTTTATGGCCAGTTACAATTTTTGGATTAATTATTGCTATTTAATCCTAAATAAAATAATACAAAGGCACAAATTTAATGTGTAAATTAATATAGATAAAGATGGTTTTTTATTTCATATTTTGTTATTAATTAGCATGTGATGGGGCAGATTCATACACAAGTATATGGGGCACATTCATACTGTATAATTGTACCCCTGGCCCATTATGAATATTTTTTTAACTACTATTTTTTGTTACACCGACGATTATAGTTGTAAATAATATATAAATTAGTTTAACTTTCATTTTTACGGGAAAAAAAAACAGGGTGCTTCATGAACTTTGTGTTTTTGGATGTCAAGGATCAGTTAATTTATCAGATATAGTGATGATATTACCATAGATCTTATGTCATAATGTGTTAATAAAATAGGCATATTAATTTAAGGTTTTGTAAATTAAGGTATTTTTGTGTTAACTAGAGTTTTTTTATTTGATATAATTAATAACGTATAAGCAATATTTTCTTTTTACCGTTTGATATTGTTAGTTTTAATAAATATAACTGACTAAAACAAAAAATGTTATTAAGTGTCTTTGGTAGATAACCATACATGTAACGTAAAGACCGTTTAATGACAGTCTGTTCACTATTTGTTACTTATGTTCATATCACGAAACTATTGCGATGTTAAAATAGGCATTAACAGATTTGGATGAAACCTGTTTTTTAATTTTGAATTTTACTATTTGTTTTGTATGTTAAAAAAATGTATTTGTATTTTTTTATAAAGTATGGTATAAAACAATAATAAACAATAATTATGACGAATTAATAGTGATGTTAAATGTGCTCCTTGGTTGTATGAATGTACCCCACTAATGGGGTACATTCATACATTTTGCTTTTTTTTTGTAAAAGTCTTATGGAAACTCGCGCATGTAGATTTTCAATAATATTAAGGTTCTACTACAATATAAAATAGTTAAGCTACTAGGGTGTCATAAATTAAAAGAGATATACCTAAAACACGGCATTCCACAAAGCAAAATATAAAAACTGTATGAAGCCTCCCCACTTTCCCCTACTTATGCCATTACACTAATTGTTCTTGAATACAACGCATAATAAAATAACTTTGTTTAGTAAGTTTAGCATTTAGAACATTTGAAAATAAATTTCTGCATTGGACGCAGCTTACATCTTGGAAGTTTATATTAAAATTTAGGAAACTTCTTCATTAAGTAAAATTGTTCAAAGTTTTAAATACTTCCTAAGTTCGTATTAATGTTTTAATGGTAAAGTGTATGAAGTTACATTAGAACAAAGCACAATGTTGCAAGTGCGACAATTCAATTTTGTGTTTTACATTTTCTAATAGCTTAAGCAACATTTTTAATTAAACAAGTTATCAGTGTCGTCATTTTACAGACATTTTAGTTTCCCTAGTGTTTACTAAAGGTATAATAGATGATTTTTCGTAAATATTTAAAATATTTTTATTTGTTTAATTTGATCAGGTAGTCAGAAACCTTGTCCAATTTTAAAAAAGTTAATTTGTATGTCTTGGTGGAATATTGTTCCCATGTCTGGGGAATGGCATCTCCTACAACCCTCAGCATTCTTGATGCCATTCAAAGAAGGGCTGTTCGTCTTATTAATGATCCTTTACTTACTCAAAGACTTCCTTCTCTTGCCCATCGTCGAGCTGTGGGAGATCTATCGCTCTTCTATAGATACTTTTACGGCTTCTGCTCCGACGAAATTATCCAATATAGTCCCTCCTCTTGCAGCTCCCAACAGAGAAACTCGTGGTGCCGCACGTATGAATCCAATTGGACAGGCTCCGAACTTCCCATTTCGTTCGTTCTTTTATCCCTAGAGTTTCTAGACTGTGGAACCTACTGCCAGCGTAGGTCTTTCCTTCCCCCCAAATCTTCAAGATTTTAAGTCTTGTGTTAACAAACTTCCTCTTACCCTGCTTAAGACACCCACGGTACGTTAGTATTTAGGCTTTCAGCATTCGTGGATTGTCCAAAGATAAAAAAAAGGAAAAAGTGACCCTTTCAAAGAAAATTTTTGAAGAACTTGACATTTAAAATCGTTAATGTGTAATGTCTTAGAAAGAAAAAAAAGCAAATTAAAATAGGGACACTTAAAAGATTTTCCCAGAAGATCAAAATTCAAACGTATAAAGTTTTGTAAAACCTTAAGAGAAGAAATAGACCAGAATGCTGAATTACCAAATAATATTTTATTTACAGATAAGTTATCCTTTTATCTATTATGTCAATATAAACCTTTAGTAGTGCGACATTAGTGTCGGAAAAATCTGCACCTAAGTAAAGATAGGTCCACATTTAATTCATTCTGAAAGCGATGCCGCCAAGTACACAAAAATGATAAAGTAAAGAAACTCTTTTGTGAACAATGATTTATTGCAGCAAAAAATATTCAACCCGACGAGTTTCTAGTACCACGCCACGTGCCACCGGTTTTTAAGTAGGACAGAGGCGAAATAAGAGAATGTTTTTAAGTACGTGACACGTGTTTTTTTATTATTTAACTTAAAATATGTAATCAGGGTCTATCCGAGGATATGTGCATTCGAAAAGTTCTAACCCAGCTGTCAAATGCTTTGGGTGTCGGACTGGGCAAACGCGTCATTTTTTTTGTCAGACAAGTTCACCAGCACGTTTTACATGCAATGTTCAAAAATTGTCCAAAAATTGTAAGTGTTACATTCACAAAACCATAAGACCTATGGACATATTTTGAGTACCGGATTGGCCAATTAAACTTGCATTTAAAACATTGTGAGTGTAACAGTGCAGTTTGCGAATTTAATTACAACAGCTTTCCTAACGTATTTTTCTATTTTATTTGGTACCCCTAGCGCCGTCTAGTGCGCAGTGACTTAACTAAGCTAAGAGGTTCATGTGGCCTAGAACCCCTCCACCACTCCTGTGAGCCTGAAAAGCGTTTCATTAGAGGGCGCTGTGCCCTGGCTTTGTTCTTCGAGCATATACTTACTGAAGGCTTCGCTAGCTGTTAGTGTTAAGCTTTACAAATGAGATTTTTGTGACCGGTTAATATTTTTGTGGTATATGAACCTTTCTCGAGTCCATGGTTTTGATGGAAGCAGCGACATTTCACATGTATCTTTAAATCTTTGGCCTGTGGTAACCGTCAGATTTCGAGTACGTCCCAGAGTCAAATCGCCGAAATACGCCTGAATGGTTAGACAAATGTCAAATTTTGGTCGGACATTGACAGACTTAAAAATGCCACTTTCTGCCTAACCGGTGCGACGAGTAGAAGTCAATTTTGTGATTTTATAAAAATTTCGAATTATCTCTGTTAAAAATCACGAATCCTTGTCCATCTTTAGCCTAAAAGATAAGCCGTCTCATCTTTGATTCTTCTATAATTCTTCCTTTCATTCTTCTTCAACTTTCTTCAATTTCTATGTATCTGTTCCCTACGCTTAAGGAAGCAAGATTTTAAGTGCCTGCTTATTGTGAGGCATGCCATAACCTACCGTGCGAGCTGCCCCTTTTTATGATCTACCAGTGAATGCCACTTATCCGAATCCCGAGTTGTAGGCCCCAGCCTGTAACCAGTGAGAATCCCACACCAACATCCAGTGGACCTTTTAAAGAGGATTTCAGATAAGTTTGAGTACACATATTTAAAACCTTTATAGTACACCGTTTAATATCAATTCATCTAAAGCAACACATTGCACTTTGAACAAAAAGAACAAAATAGTAAACTAACATTGAATTAGATACTTAAATTTTAAATTTAAATTGGTTATATTTGTTAAAGCGGTGTAATAATGTTTGCAAACGTTAAGCGATAGAGTTTTTTATATGTTTTCCTTTTACTAACACCCATATTTTTAAATCAAGTGAAAGTTCCTTTTAAATAAAGAACACACATATTTTATACGTTGTCTTTTTTATTTTGTGTTGGAATCTGTTTGTTTTGTTTTAGTTAGCCTAAAGGAACTAACCTTCCGTAGTTTACCATTATTATTCTATAACTTTAAGTGGCGCCCATATATAAGTACCTTTTTGTGGTAGACTATAATAGGAGGCCTTTCAAATTATTATCTTAATTATTTCTGGTACTCATACAAGAGTTAAGGAAATGTTTAGGTTAATCGATCCACGACCCATGTGCCCCGACTGACATTGAGCTAGTTAGAAGGTATTTTGCCTTAAAACAAAGGCTGATTAAACATCTTTAATTAGGCAATCCTAAAATGTACTCTCAGCCCAATTAAGTTACATTATATGATGAACATGTCCGACAAAAAAAAGTGACGCGTTTACCCAGTCTGACACCCGAAAAATTTGACATTGACAGGCATTAAGTTAAAGCGCCGCTTCCATATATTACGGTATAAATATTCGTGGTAGCCCTTAAAAAGGTTTTAAAAGTGTAATAACCATAAAGTCAACTTGTTTAATTTAAAATGTGGCTTTGACTTTTAGAACAGCCACAAACACAAAACAGAACACGAAGTTAGATTGTCGCTCCATGAACAAACTAAACTCGATTTATTTTAATTGCAACACAAAGCTGTTAAAATATGTATCGAGTTTTACAGCATTTTGTTTTACAAATTAAGTTTTGTCATTTAAAAGTAGAACAGTAATCCAGTAAATCTGATTACTGATGATAAACACGTAAAACAAATATGAGCTAGACGAACATAAAAACTTCATAAACATCATAAAACTAAATTCACTGTAACTTTGTCAGAAACGGGTATGTCATATCTCGAAGAATTACGTTTTATATTTGGCTATAAGAAGAAATAAAAGTTGGTACTTTTATATCTTTCTTCAAAAGTTGAGTGTATTTATTTTATTTTATACCCTTTATTCTTTCCTAAATTGTATTAGTTATATATAAAACGTTTCTATTATTTCGCCATTTTATTTTATTTTTTTAATCTTCGGGCAATTCACGAAGGCTAAAAGCCTAAATACTAACGTACCGTGGGTGTCTTCAGCAAGGTAGGAGGATGTTTGTTACATAGGACTTAAATACTTGAAGATCTTGAGGAAAAGGGAAGGCCTCCTTGGGTAGCAGGTTTCACAACCTAGAAACTGGTAAGAAGTAAGTAGTTCGAGGCCTGTCCAGTTGGACTGTATAGGGATGCATACGTGCGGCATTACGTGTTTTTCTGTTGGGAGCTGCAAGTAAGGTAATTATACTGGACTTTTCTTTGGAGCAGAAACCGTGGAAGTACCTACAAAAAAATCCTCTACAGCCCAACGATGGGCTACCTCTAAGCAAAGGATCGTTAATAAAAAATATTCAGTGTTGTAGGGGACACCATTCCCCAGATATAAGAACAACATTTCAAAGGAGGTAGGATAGTACATACAAACTGTATAAATTGGGGAGGAAAAAATACTTATTTGCTTTTAGGTTTATATTTCTTCCTGCCATTCGGTTGTTTTTCAGCAGTTCTTTTTAAAACTAACTATGCCTTTATAAATTTTTTCGCGTGCTGCTGTTTTGGTTCTGTTTCTTGGCATAAAGAAATACCACAGTGAGACTCGGGACTTACCATTGCCCCCTGTCAGCACTTCCCTTTACCAATTTATAAGCTTTTTCATTGCCTTGGTGGGTCTTATGTCCTGGTAGCCAGGCCATAGTCAGCTTTATTTTACACTTAAAAACGCTCAGAAATAGGACTGCCCGAAAAGCTGTGTAAATAATTAAAATAATAGCAATAAATCTCTAAATTCTTTTGGTATCAATAGTCAGAGTATTAGTGCGGGGATAGCAACGTCGGAAAAACAAAAATTTCAGGTTGCAGCTTTTTAATATATTGTTCTTCCTCCTCTTTCGGGTAGATTCTCGGCTGTCTGGCTGGCGGTAGCGGTTGCGTTGGCGCTTAGCTGTGACCTTGACATTTAAAGCTGTCACCTTGACATTTAAAACTGGCACTGATATGTCAAAAAATGCAGACCTTGGTCATTTATTATCATTTCAAGTTTCATCAAAATATACAAGTTCGAGTTCAAATGTTAAAAGGGGCACGACTGTATAATTAGCAATGATAAAAGTCTCTAGCAATAAAAAATATGTTTGGTAAACCTATCTAGAGCAGGAAATTGAAAATTGGGTTCCTTAAAATGTTTTTAAACCTTGGATTATTACCTGTACAGGTAGGATGCGAACTAATAAACGCAACCACTACCGCAAGCCAGACAGCCCAGAGTCTATCCAGAAGAGGAAAGAGAACAACATATCAAAAAATCAGCTGACCTAAATTTTTTTTTAAAACGTTGCTACCTCCTATTCTACATTAGACACACACCACCATATATACGAGTATTTTGCTTACCAATACTTTGCAACCCAATAGATCCCTATGACGCTCGAGTAAATCCCCATTTAGAATTATAGGCTCCCTACTAATAGCACAAAATTCTTATTTTGTTAACAAATAAAATTTTGTTATTTCAAAATAAAATAGTGATGCAGTAAATACCATTGTTGATGATATCCCGACATGAAAGACAAGTATGTGTTAGACCTACATAAAAACTTCGGAAACATCATAAAATAAAATTTATTGTAACCACGTCAAAAGAGGGTATGTCATATTTCGACGTATTATGTTTTATACATGGCTATAGGTAGAAATAAACATTTTGTATTTTTATATTTTTCTTTCTGAGGTGACGTATTTTATCTTGTATACAAAAAATATTTGTTGGATATCTTGGTTTTTATTTTGTTATTTTGGTAGATAAAAAAACATATCGTTTACTTAGTATTATACCGATTTTTTTACTAATCCGTTATTCCTTTCCTTCTTTATTTCTAGCTACATGTAATTTAATACATACAGAAAAATATAATTAAATGAAATTTCTTTTATTTGTTATAATTCTTTCGTGTATGTGGTCAATTATTTGTCTGACGATAAGAAAAGAATGCAAAATCCAAATTAAAACATAGTAATTTAAAATATTATTTTTTAGAAGCTACGACTTAGAGGAGGTCCAGGAAGTCCCGTTCAGCTGGTAACGCCGTCCACCGTCATAATTTCGAAACACAACCTCGACTTGGCCTGATCTCTATCCCTTAATACAAATATTAAACCTAAAATGCTAAGATAGCTAATGTGGGCTCCACAAAATCGCTTTTAATCCTTCAGTTATCAAAAAACATTTTGGAGGGAGGTTTAACGTATTTTTTCTTCTATGAAAATTTAAAGCGATAGTGCAATATCTTATGCGATACATAAGTACTAATTTGTTCTTCTTCCATTGCCCCATTCATTATGGACGTTAACTATCAACATAACAATACGTATCTTATTAGCTACTTGTCTAAGTAGCTCCACAGATGTCAGGCCAAATCACTTGCGCAGGTTCTGCATCCATGAGTTTCTTCTCCTGCCTGGACCTCTTCTGCCATCCACTTTTCCTAAAGTTGCAGCAGACGGTTGCAGCAGACGATATTTGTCATGTCTCATTAGATGACCCAGATATTTAAGCTTTCTTCTCTTTATTGTAAATTTAATTTCATGTTGCTTTCCGATTCTTTGCAGCACTTCCTCGTTGGCAATGTGATCTGTTCATTTCAAAGGCAGATAGCTTTTTTCATTAGTTTTTCTGTCATGGTCCATGCTTCTGCCCCATACAGTAAAACAGGGAATATGTAATATCGCGGCATTCTAATTTTAAGTGGGAGTAAGAGGTTTCTGTTGGTAAATATGTGTTTCAATCTTATAAAACTTGACCTCGCCTACTCTATTATCGATCTGATCTCTGTTGTCATGTCCCATTGATTGTGAACGATCGTTTCCAAATAAACGTACTTTTCAACGTATTCTATAGGTGTTTGGTTTAGTAAAAGTCTTTCTGTAAGTGTTTGGTTTTTACTTATAAGCATCCATTTGGTTTTCGAGACCTTCAATTTAAGTCCACATTCTTCAAACACAAGCGTTTACTCTTTGTAAAAGGCTCTGCAGTTCCTCTAAGCTGCTAGCTATGATAGCAGTATCGTCCGCGTATCTGATGTTATTGATAAGTTCTCCATTCATCCTTATTCCTTCTGAGGCATCGTGAAGTACTTCGGCTTCAGTGAAGTTGCGTAGTAGTAGTTCCTGCCGTCGTGCTATTTTTGAGGTTTTGAGAATTGGTATCCACGTTTATTGATCTTCGTGGATTCAAGAAGCAAGAATTGATGAAGATGAATAAAACGTGGATACCAATTCTCAAAACCACAAAAATAGCACCACGGCAGAAACAACAACTGCGCAACGACCAACCGGAACAGGCCCCGCCCACCCAAGCTGCCTATAAATACTCGATGCATCCGCGCCGGGACACAGTAGTACCAAGAAGTCTACTTGGAACCTTCTGAGAATGCCAACCACTCACGCTGGCGTAACGTCAAGGATACAAAATCTACAACGACGGCCGAATAGCCCAAAAACCTAAGTTTAGCGGAAGATGGCCGCGAAAAGCCTTACACAGTATAAGAGAAGCCTAGAAAAATAACGCGGATATTTTTAATAATTTTTTAAAAACGCTCCCTTGAAGATTGTTAATCAGATAGGAACAAAAACTAAAAGAAAAACCCTTGCAAATATTTGAAAAACAGTTTATTTTTATCTCCATTTGTGAGAAATGAACTAATATCCTTGGTAAAAGAAAAGATTAAAAACAAATATTTGCACGGTTTTGACGAGGTATCGGGTGCTCTTCTGAGGCGTGTGATTGACCCATTAGCTGGAATTTTAATACATATAATAAATTTTAGTTTTCAACAAGGTAAATTCCCGAAAATCCTAAAATTAAATAAAATTATTCCTATCCTAAAAAGGGTGATACATTTAATGTAGAAAATTATAGGCCTGTGGCGTTGATATCTGTTTTTTCCAAATTATTTGAGTATGCTTTCTTAAAAGACTCGAACCATTTCTCCACAAACATAAAATTTTGACATCTTGTCAGTTCGGTTTTCGTAAAAATAGCTCTACGATGACTGCCATACATCATCTCTACCGGGAATTGGTGAAACATTTAGAGGCGGGCGAGTGCCCTGCGGGGATTTTTTGCGATCTCAGCAGGGCCTTTGACTGCGTCGACCTTGATTTGCTTTTGTGTAAAATGGAGTCCTATGGTGTTAGGGGTCCAGCACTAAAATGGTTAAGCACTTTTCTAAAAGATAGAAGGCAATTTGTATCGGTTCCCGGGGGGACATTCTGATGTTGTGGACATTAATAGGGGGTTCCTCAGGGCTCTGTCTTGGGGCCTGTCCTATTTATATGTTATATAGATGATGTTTCGTCGGCGGTGAGCGAGGGCTGGTCAATGTCTTTGTACGCTGACGATTCAACGTTCGTGGCATCGGCGCCAACCAGCGGTGCCCTGGAGGAATCCTGTAGTACAGGTATGTGCAGATTGTATGAATGGTTTTGCCAAAATACTTTACATTTAAATGATTCTAAGACAACATACCTTAGATTTTATGTTCCCCAAAGTAAACAAAATTTGGACCTAAATATTAAAATAAATAATAATGCTATTAAGAGATCAGAATCTACCAGGTTTTTGGGGTTAACCATGGATCAGAATCTTAACTGGAAAGAACACTGTACTTTACTATGCTCTAAATTAAACCAATTTTGTTATTTAATCAGAAATTTAAAAACAGTTGTATCCAATAAGGAAATTCTTTCAGTGTATAATGCATATATTGCATCACGAATCTGTTATGGGATAGTGTTCTGGGGCTCTTCCCCGGCCGCTCTGTCAGTTTTTATTGTGCAAAAACGCATTTTACGATGCATCCTGGGAATAACCCAGAGAACCACTTGTAGATCACAGTTGAAGAGACTGGGCATTCTTACTCTTCCGGGAATTTTGATTTACGAACTTTCAAAATATATTTTTCAAAATAAGTCAGGAATACTTAGAGGCAATGATGTGCATGAACACTTCACTCGCTCTGGTGACAGTCTGCGGATTCCATTTGCCAAGTTAAATATAACAAAAAAGTCGCCAGATTATCTAGGAATTAGGGTGTTTAATAAACTACCCCCGTATATCAAAAAGAGTAAAAATCTATATGTGTTTAAAAAACTAGTCAAACCTTACCTAATAGGTTTAGAATGTTATAGTTTAGATGAGTATTTTTCAGCGTAAGAACTTTAGGGAAATTTTAGATAAATTATTGTTATATTTTAATCTGTATGTTTTTAAATTCGCCTTTGTAACGTAAGTTTTAATTTATATTTTAACAAGTGTTTTGCTATAATATGTTTGTATTTAAAAAAAACATGTATTTATTCATTGACGAAATCCATACATTTGTTATACCTGAATGTCATTGGAATAATAAAGTATTATTATTATTATTATTATTATTATTAGTTAGATGTTTTATTTTTTTTACATTTATTTCCATTTTTCATTAAATTTAGTGTTCTATTTTACATTTAAAATTTAAAACTTGCCTTTATAAGTTTCTCTAAAAGTAAAACTTTATTTCTAAAAATAAAACAACATTATTTTACTAAAAGCTCGTGTAGTTGAATACAATGCATATTTAAACAACTTTGTTTGCCTTTTAAAACAAATTGAGTTAAATTTGTGCTACTTTATATCATAGTGTGTTTAGATGCTTGTGATATGTTTGTTGGTACACTAAGTACGTAAACAGTAAGTGCATTCATTTATTTACACTTACAAAAGAAGATTACGTTAAGTTTGTATTGTTGATTTTATGTAAGAGGGTCTATACAGGGTGATCATTCTTAAGTCGGCACTATTGCTAAGGTGTCGGCCCAACAACGACCGGCTTAGCTACGACCGATAATAATACATGACATTACATGACCAGCAATACGGATTTCGTCACAAGAGATCTACAGCAGATCTTCTTTCCTTCGTTTCACACTGCTGAAATAAGTCTCTTAAGTTTCCAGGTGAGTACCAGATCGTTGCTCTTGATATATCCAAAGCTTTTGACCAGGTTGGCATGCCGCACTTCTTAATAAACTTCCCTCCTACGGTCTTCCAACTAAACTTTGCTCTTGGCTCTCCAGTTATCTTTCGAATCGACGTATATTAGTCATTGTTGATGGCCACTCTTTAAGGTTTCACGAAATTATTGCTGGAGTGCGTCAGGGTTCAGTACTAGCACCAACTTTGTTTCTTCTTCACATCAACGACCTTCTTTCTTCCACAACCAATCCCATCATAGTTATGCTGACGATAGTACCCTTCACTCCACTTTTCAGGTTCTTAAACCAATTGCTCAACCCGACTTAACAAAGAAACAAACACAGGGCGATGCAGATATCTCTTTCACAGGATCTCAATTTGATATTGGATTGGGGCGCTAAAAATCTCGTTCAATTTAATGCATCCAAAACACAATCAAGTTTCTTGTCGCGAAAAAAATCATCAAACACTCACCCTTTGCTTATGAGTGGCCAGGTTTTGTAGAGCGGGGACACATTTAACCTTGTGGGCGTCACATTTGAGAAAAGCCTTAACTGGCATAAACACATTGTATCTATAGCCACCGCGGCTTCAAAAAGCTTGAATTTCTTTTCCGAGCCAAAAAGTATTTTTCTCCTTCCAATTTATACACTTTGTATGTGTCCCAAATTCGACCCTCTCTGGAATATTGTTCTCATGTCTGGAGAATGGCATCCCCTACAACCCTTAGCATTCTTGATGCCATTCAAAGAAGAGCTATAGATACTTTTACGGCTTCTGCTCCGACGAATTATCCAGTATAGTCCCTCCTCTTGCAGCTCCTAATAGAGAAACTCGTGGTGCCGCACGTAAGCATCCCTATACGGTCCAACTGGACAGGCCCCGAACTTCCCATTTCGTTCGTTTTTTTATCCCTAGAGTTTCTAGAGTGTGGAACCTACTGCCAGGGGAGGTCTTTCCTTCCCCCAAATCTTCAAGTTTTTAAGTCCCGTGTTAACAAACTTTCTCTTACCTTGCTTAAGACACCCACGATACGTTAGTATTTAGGCTTTCAGCCTTCGTAGATTGTCCAAAGATAAAAAAATATCGGCGCATAGCGACCGAATTTTTTCAAACCCCCATTTTTTACCTGGTGGGTCTAGAAAATATTAAATTTAAGACGCACTGTTGCCAAAATGTAGGTGGACTATTAGAGATATTTCTTAAAATCAGAAATAGGTACTTAGAGTAGGTACCTAATTAAACCCAAGGCACACTTACAAATGGTTAGTTCTGGTAAGCAGGGTATTTTTTCAAATTCCTTAATTAAACCCAAGACTAATACCATACTTACAAATGGTTAGTTCTGGTAAGCAGGGCATTTTTTCAAATTCCTTAATTAAACCCAAGACTAATACATACTTACAAATGGTTAGTTCTGTTAAGCAACGTCTTTTTTTTAAATTTCTTAATTTAACCCTAGACAAATACACACACAAACTTCAAATTGTAATTTTTTATGTTATTTTAAGAAAAAAGTTCTCATTAACATATGTCTGGAGTTGCTTCCTTACTGAGATACAGGATACAGTTAAAATTAAAAAAAAAAAAATTTCCAAATATTTTTATTGTGTCATTGTGCTTAGGCCGATTTGGATAAAATTAGGTACACTTATTTAAAGTATTAAGGCGCTTATTTAGTCCTATCCCGATTGTTATTATTGGGTACAGTGAGTTTCACAGTGGGCACATAATATATGGTGCCCATTATTGAGAAAAAGTACGCCACTGACTTTTTTACGTTTTTATATATTTTAAAATTCAGCAATTAATAATAATACAGCTTTTTTGCGCGCTTGTGGCGGCTTCGGTTGTATCGGCAAACGTCGATCACTGGAGTTAAGCAGTGAAATGCGCGCCCATAATTTAGATGGGTGTCCGACGGCAGCGGTGTTTCGGCGGCGGCACACGGTGTTGTCTGCTCGGGGATGCGGACTGAGCAACGCAACAACCATCTAAGTTATGAAATGAATGGTGTGTGAATGAGAAGGAGTAGGGGTCAAGGTACAATAAGCCTTCAGGCTGCAGTGCACCACCTAGGGGGCGGTCGTCGGACCTGGGTGGATGACCTCAAAAGGGTGAAAAAAATACAGCTTTTTAGTCTTGTTTTTTATGGTATCTAGGTTCTCAATATAAATCAAATAATAAAACCACTTTAATTTCTTCTAAAAAGTACCCATGAAAGACATGGTAAAAAAACAAAAATAAACAATTTATTATTTGCTTTAAAATAAATAAGCAGCCGTGTATTTTATCGAAAATTGTTATTTTTCTTATCTACTAAGGTCAAAATTGTTTATTTTTTAATTTTGGATTTTATTTTATGCTGTTTATGGATACTTTTAGTATCATAAAATTTGGTTAAAGGATGTCACTTAAACTACTTTTTGGCATAAACATAATTTTGCTCTTGTAGCTTAGTGCCAAGGGGGAATTAGCAACTTTTTATCTTTAAATGATTAGGGGTCTTGTAGCACCTCGTTTTAAAGGCCTTTTGATTCTACTTAACGCTACTTTGTTATTGAAAATCGGTCCTGCCGTTCCAGACTTAAAACCATTTAAAATTTGGCTTAAATAGTGTCAACATAAAAGCGGTTCTAATGGAATTGGCATGTAAATGCCGATTTTAGAAGATAAAGTGGCGTTGAGTAAAGTTAAAGGAACTTTAAAACAAAGTGCTACATGACCCCTTTCTATTTGGAAAAAATACTTACTAGTGCCTTCTTGACATTAGGTCACCCTTTTACCTAAATTTTATCTCATCTTATTATCTTGTCCTATTCAAAAGTTTTGAGGAAAAAGAACTATTAAAAACCCCATAGTATGTACAAATTAAAGCTAAATTTCAATCGCCTGTAACTCTAAAACGAATTGGCCGATTTTTAAAAATAATGGGGTAATGATTAAAGAATCAAAAGGCGTTTTAAACGAGGTGCTACATGACATCCCTGTTCATTTGGAAAAAAGCTGTTAGTGCCCCCTTGGCACTAGGCCAAGTGACCGAAATCTTATTTATGCAGAAAAGTAAATTACATTAAATGACACCCTTTTACCTAAATTTTACCCGATCCCAATATCCGGTCCCATTTAAAAGGCAAAAGCGGTGGAGGACTTTCTCACTGTATGTTCATGTACAATTTTTTTCTTAAACTTCTGTTAAATATCCTTAAATATGCTGGTAAGTTAAAGGTTTACTACGGCGCTATTCTTGAACATTCTGCATGCAAACGTAAAGAAATAAAAACTTATTTCAGCAGTAAATTTATAGTTAATAGGATTACAGCAAACGAGTTACCGAGAAAGAATATTTTACTCAAATCATATTCTACCTCTGAGAACCCCTCAAAACATGTGTTCCACTAACTTTAGCCATTTCTTTCATCAAACATTATTTTACCTTGCTTATATTTTCTCGATTTACCTTTTAATACTCCCATGTTTTTCAGGAAGCCTTATCAAGCGACTTGGCGTCAATGCGTACCCCTTCACAATGGAGATCACTCCTGTGGCACCTCCCAGTGTACAGTTGGTGCCGGCCAAGGAATATAATGGTGCACCAATCGGTACGAGCTACGATGTCCGAGCATATGTTGGTGAAGTATCAAATAATAACATTAATTTTTTTGTAAACAGTTCATATTTAAAATTTTATGATAAATAACTTTCTTTCGAAAAATAAAAAATAAAAAAATTACGGGAGTAGTCAAGTTCATCCGTGTACACACTGTATATTTACTATACGATTCCTAATTACGGTAAAAAAATTAGCACGTATTTTTGAGCTAATTCCATAAAAAAAATGTATACCTAGGATAAATATGAGAGTCCGGAAATTCATTTTTTCCAAGGTACAGGGTGCAAAAAATTATATTAATATTAGGCTAATTTAAATACAGAAATGTCAGTGCCATGACAATTTTGACTGATATATTTATTTAAGTGCCCCTTGAGACAACACTGGCTAAACTAGCTTTTTTATACTATTAAATTTAAATAAAATTGGGATATTTAAGATATTTAAGATATTAAGATATTATCAAAAAAATTAAATTTAACATTTGATATCTTGGAATCAAGATATTTCCGGACCTATGTCTCGTATGGGAACTTTTTTCATAAAATATGCTATATTTCTGTAATTTTTTTACCGCAATTAGGAAACACTCTGTATATTTTTAATTTATATATCGTTTGGAGTCCTTTAATCTACATACAGTAAGGTCAGAAAGTCCGTCGCCCCCTCTCTAACTTCTGAACCGTCCGGTATATTTACAGAAACTTGAAACAATATTTTAAGACTCAAGGTGCATTTTTACGTATCAATGACAGCTTTAAATGTCAAGGTGACAGCTGGGCGTCATATTGTAAAAATAAAAAGGAAAGGGAGTCTTGTGATACATTATTTTAAAGTTTCCTGACAGGTACTCTTACAACCCTAAATATAAGTCAATACTTCACCTACTATAAAATGGCGGTACTTTAAAATTACCTAAATACCTGAATTTGAATGACCATATTTCCGAAATTAATTAGTTAGATGTACCTAATATGGTTATTTTTTTAAAGCTTTTTAAAGATCTTTTAATGGTGATGCTGGTGGTAACATACAGGGTAGCAAAAAAGTATATATTTTTTTAATGACGCACCCTGTATATTATATAACCATTAAACAGATCTTTAAAAGAGCTTTAAGAAAATAATACATTAAGTACATCCTAACTTTATTACTTTCGGAAATATGGCCATCGAAATCAGGTATTTAAGTAATTTTAAAAGTACCGCCATTTTGTAGTAGGTAAAGGTATTGACTTTATATTTAAGGGTTGTAAAGTACCTGTCAGGAGCTTTAAAATGATGTGCCACAAGACCTCTCCTTTCCTTTTATTTTTTTTTGCAATATGGCGCCCAGCTGTCACCTTGACCCATTTAGAGCTGTCATTGATATGTAAAAAATTGCAGAGCTTGGTCATTAAATATTGTTTCAAGTTTCATGAAATTATACCGAACGGTTCAGGAGTTAAAAGGGGGCGACGGACTTTAGGACCTCACTGTATACATGTAACATCTACAAAAAATAAATTTGTCCATGTGTGGGGGTGGGCAGCTGCCCCCTGCCGGTAGTCGGCTACGCCAATGCAGTTTTTAATTAATGTCTTTAACGTTTTTAACAAATTAAATAATTACACGTCCCTGTGCTCTTTACTGTAGTCTCTGAAAAGGTACTGGTAGTGTTCTTAGTATAGGTTTTATTATTTTCTCTTTATTTATAATTTTTAACTTTTGGTGGGTTTTAATTATTTTTGTTAAGTCGGTTTAATTTTTTTGGGGTTTATTTCGTTTAAATTTCACTTCGTATACCTACAAGCGATGTCAACACTTCAAGTTTTATTCTGTACAAGTAATAACACAAAAATTTCATTGCGTCTCGTGGTTGACATTGCCATTATATTAAATTTCTCATTATTCGTACAAAGCGCCATACTCGAGTGTATTATTTATTCCACGTTCTGTATACAGTACGTCGTATTTTACCATTATAAAAGTACTTTGCTTTTCTTTTGAAAACAAACTTAATTCAAGTAACTCGTCAAGCTAAAATTAAATTGTCAACAACAGTTAGAGTGTTGGCAAATGGAGGTTTAATTTTTTTCGGAAGGTTGTTATTAGTACATAATAAAAGCAATTTATTTTAAGCAGTTTATTTGTAAGAACAAAACGAATTTAAAGTAAAAATAAAAAGATTCAGATCCGGGCATTCAAAATTTAAAAATCCATTATTACAAGAAATCAGCTCGTTCTACAGAAATTTACTAAGAGAGCTTTTTGTAGAGAATTTAATTTCCTTCAAGAATATGAATTGGTCGAAGGTTCAAGATTAAGTAATTCCCAAATTTTGTATAAAAATTTAACATTTGTTCAAAAATCGATAATTTCAATGATGCACCTTTTCTATAAATATTAAGGGATAAAAATTTTAGGATTTTTTTCAATATTTACACAGTACCGTTGGAAAAAAATGTTTTTTTGGCCCAATGAATATTCATACCGCCATATACATGATGTCCCACCGGGAACTGCTGCGATTGATTCCTCAAAAGTACTCCCAAGCGTACATTTTTAAAATTTAGTAACATTATAATGTCAGTGGGGGACATACGACTAAAATATTTTGGCAGCTCTACAACTTCCGGTTATACCGGTAGTAAATGTCAACTTCCTTATTTTAAATGGAACACCCTATATATTATTTATTTTTTTGGATTCTGCGTAAAATTCTAAACATAATTTATGTATAATGTTCTATGCCTAAGTCCAACCGTTTTTGACTTATTTCAAATTTTATGTCAAAAATGACGTTTGCAACCATTACATAAGCATCAATTTCTTATAATCAAAGCCTTTAATATGAGATGGGGTTAAGTTCCATGGAAAGAAAGGACTTTTTTAAGAGTGTATCGATATTCTTACAATTAATAAATACAGAGTGGACAAAAATAATCGCTAAAAACTATAACGACAAAAACCTTGAAAGTCAATTATTTGAAATGGAAACCCCTATCTTTTATTACCTTATCCTATTGGGCATTAGAAATAAGGGTAAGTTTGTATAAGATGTTTTAAAAATTTATAGTTTTCGAAATATTAAGGATTTAATATTTATTTATCCTAACAATGCATTTAAATACGGGTAGGTACGGGGTAGTTGGCTGTGACGCCGCATTTTGTTGTCAAGATCAACTAGAAGCCAATTAAGCCGCACTTAAAAGCAATGTTAGAATAGATAAATATGAAATTCATAATATTTCAAAAATCATAAATTTTCGGAATAGACATCCTTATACAAACGTATCCCTATTTTTGATGCTTAATTGGATAAGGTGAAAAAAGATAGGGGTTTCCATTAAAAAAAATAACTTTTAGGGTTTTTGTCGTAATAATTTTTAACGATTATTTTTGACCACTCTGTATTTATTAATTGTACAAATACTAATATAGTCTACTAAAGTAGTTCTTTCTCTACGAGAAACCCAACCCCAACTTATATTAAAGGCTTTTGTTTAGAGGAAATTGATGGTTATGTAATGACTTGCAAATGTAATTTTTGACATAAAATTTAAAATAAGTCAAAAACGGTTGGACCTAGGTATAGAACATTATGTTTTGAATTTTAGAGTCTAAAAAATATATAATATGTAGGGTGTTCCATTTAAAATAAGAAAGTTGACATTAAGTTCCGGTATAACCGGAAGTGGTAGACCTGTCAAAATATTTTAGTTCTGTATGTCTTCCACTAGCTTTTAAATGTTACTAAATTTTTAAGATTTTCCAAAGCGTACTTTTCGAGAAATCGATCGCGGCAGTTTCCGGTGGGACACCCTGTATGAAAGCGGCTGTTTTTACGCCCAGTCTAAAGTGCATTTCAATACGAATAATAAGATTTAACAAGAAACTTAAAAAGAGAAAAAACTAATAATATTTTATTATCTCCTTTTCACAAGACACTACTTGTATCATATACTGTTATCGAGTTAGGAAGTTTTAAAATGGACCAGAGAGAATCCTAAACCACCTAAATAAAGTTGAAAAATCATCGTTACAGACCACCTACCGGAAAGTTCAAGATTTAATAATATTTTAAATTCTACAGACATACGTTTTCGCTTCTAAACTTCGCCCATTTAATGTTGCCGGCAATAATTTTTCGCCATTAAAGGGACTGTTCGCCAATTATTGTGATTGATGTTGACTGCACACGGCAGGCGGTAAGTTCGTTCGTTTGTTAAATATAAGTAATTTACTGGCAAAGTCGCCTTCGACCATTAAAAGTGGAAGAAGCCAAACCATTTTTGTGTAGAATTAAATGATAATTAAATAATTTATTTGAATTTTTATACTCTTCGTAAACAATCTTCTTTAAGAATATAGAGTGTAATTTATTTGCCATTACCCACGTTCATTACCCACATTCATTACCCATGGCCGTCATAAGGTATTTTAAATGTGCATAAATACGATTATTTGTGTACGTTTTCGACAACTTTGTTTTCTATATATTGTCGGTATAAAGGTAAAACTAACTTACTACCAATTTTATGTTTTAAAGAAAATAGCAATTTTATATAAAATAAACTTTTTCTTTCACGTTTTATATTGCTATCAAAAGTTATCGATTTTATAAAGAGTTGCTTTTAATTTTTACAAAAAAATATTCAAAAAACGTTTAGAAATAGCAGTTTTCGTACCTAGTGAATTTTACCTCTTTTATAACCTAGTAATTTTACCATATAATATATATATATATATATATATATATATATATATATATATATATATATATATATATATATATATATATATATATATAATGTAAAGAAGGAGGGTAGTTGTGACCGGCTAGTTAAGAAAAAATATCCTAAATTTAGTGGGGATGCGGTCCTGTTTACGGCCTAGGTTAAGTAAAACACTTTTTCATTTGTCAAGCTTTCGAGATATTTACTAAACTTAAAACTAAATAAATGGTTTAAAAATAATTAAAAATAAACCGCAATATAATACAGACTGAAGACAAATGGATAAAAATTTTATTTTCTGAAAAAAGTTATGCTTGATAAAAAAAATTCTTGTAAAAATTTAATTTTGTATAAAGAATTCGTAAAGGCTTTAAAAACATGACGGTTTTTCAAGAGTAAACAACTTTTATTATTAATTTTTAAGCAAAATATCATAAATTAATTATTGAAATTAAAGTGGGGAAGCAATAAAAATATAACAAAATTTTATTGAACTTCATAATTTGGCGAAAACATCTTGATTACATTTGTCTACAGCTGGAAAATTGTGTTGTGCATAAATTTGGGGCAAAGAAGTTGTTTAAAAAGTCAACTAAAAAGTTTTTTAGGCTATTTTATTATAAAACTTTAAAATAATTAATTTTTATATCCCTTTAATCAGTTTAATGAAACTTTTTAATACCCCTGTAGAATAAATAAAGTCATTGAAAAATATTTTTCATTAATAACATTTCACTTAAAAATGTCTACTCATGGAAAAGAAATATATTTTTAAGTTTTTAAGCACCATGTATACAAAATTAACATTTTTTTCACTTTTTTTTCACTAGCAATTATTTTAAACAAGAATAACTTTCTCTCGAAAAATTATTTTTTTTATCCATTTGTCCTTGTCTAAACCCCATCCGTGGATAGTCTGTATAAATCAACCAATTTTCTTTTTTTAAGATTAGTTGCAAAATGGACTTATTGCTTAATAAACTAAATAGTTCTGTATACTTTTAACCATTATACATGTTTAAAGAAATTAATAAATTAAACTTTAATAATGAAGACGCAAAGCAGAATTTTCTGTAAAAATTTGAACAGAATAATTAGTACAGAAAAATAAAGGATTTTTTCTTGCAAAATTTGCCAGGGGATATTTTTTTTCACAAATAGGTGCAGCAGGACAAAATGAATCTAAAAACACAAAACTTACAAATATGGCGAACGGAAGTCCCACCATTTTGCAAAAAATCGTTTGGACCTGTACCTGCAAACAAGAAATTGCTAATAACTAAACTTTTAAACCAAAAAGTTTCTACAACTTTTGTTTGAAACTTTTTTCTTTAAAATTATTATTTTCGAAGTTAATACGAGTTAATTTTAAAAATCCTGTTACCGCCAGCGGGACCTGAACACGTTATCCAACAACTGGCCAGGTTTTACTATGGTTTCTTGGATTATGCTATGCATCCTTCGATCTTGTTAAACTCGTAGTACATCATTGAATGCGTTGTAACTTCGAAAATATTAATTTTTGAGAACAGTGTAAATTTAAAGTTGTAAAAAATGTATCAATATAAAAGTTTAATTATTATAATCAATTTATTATTTATACGATTATAAGAAGAGATATCGGTAAAAAAAACAATAATTAAACAGAATTACTGTTTTTAATCGTGATCGGTAAGTGAAACGATAAAAAAATTTACTAAACAAGATAGAATATTAAGTTGTCTATAATAAAGGTCTTTATAATTATGGGCGGTTACGGAGATAGGTAATTCATAGCAAATTTTGCAAGAAAAAATCCTATATTTCCTGTACTATAAGACTAGTTGCAAAATGGACTAATCACTTAATAAACTAAATAGTTGTGTATACTTTAACCATGATACCCTGTTTAAATAAATTAGCACTAATGGATTAAATTTGAATAATGAAGACGCAAAGCGGAATTTTCTGTGAAAATTTAAACAGACTAATGCAAATAAATGCAGACGGTAGTATTAAGATTTTGCATAGTTATGTAATAAAAGAAAAAATTGTTAATTAATGTTATTTAACTGCAATTTACCCGTAAATCGTTACTTCTTCCTTAATTCATAAGAGAGAGATATGGGTACTTTGGTTACCGCCTACGTTCGTTATTTACGTAAGGCGCTATTTAAATACCGCACACGGTATTTAGTGTTTGTTTTTAGAGATATGGAAGACGCCGTATTACGAACGGTTAATTACACCTGTCTGCGAATTTACAAAATTACAAAGCAAATGATCCTTTAATGTGCGAATACTAAAGTTTTTCCCGTTATTTTAAACACATTTTACTGTAAATTTTCCCACTTTTTCAGATGAATTTTGACTAAGACATTCTCTCAGAAAGCCGGGTTATTGTCGGCCGACAATCCTAACCTTTTCGTTTCTTTTCCACCCGCAACATTTATCCAAAAGTAAAAAAGCAAGACTTTATCAAAGATTAGTAGTTTAACTTTACTTTGTGGCTCTACTACAAAAATATTTGTAGAAATCGTCGAAATAAATAATATAACCATAGGAAATAAACAAAGAAAAATATTGTGCGCATGGCAATTCTATTCGCTATTTTAAATAGCACGCGGCGTTATTAGCCCGCAAATTACTCTTCATGCGGTAACGTTATTATCACCAGCGACGGTAAAAATCGAATCGCGCATACCTTAACTGTCATAATTCTGCTTACGTTAATACCGCATGACGTTACAGCACCACCCATATCTCTCAATAACGTTATAAATTTGTTTTAAATCTCACCTGTGTTGGAAATAAAATATGTATAGAATTTGCAATACCATTTATTTTTTAATAGGTATATTATATCAAAAACCTGTTAAAATTTTAGAAAATGTTTTAATAAAAGCATCAATAAGTAATATTTGTACTTATCAGTACAAAAAAACATATCCACCATTTGCTTTAAACATAAAATTACTGGAAGAGTTGTAGCTGTGTTCACGTAAAAATTTAATACAATATTTCCTAAAAAAAATTAAAAAGTAAGAAAAACTTTTTATTTTAAAAACGGCTCGTCAAATTGAAAGAGCCAAAGAAGAAATTTTTAATTATAATTAAACTAGCTCTAAGAGACTAGTTTTACTTTTCGTTTAACCTACTACAGTCCTACTAGATTACCCGCCACTAATATAATACTTTAATAAAAATTTAGTATATTATAAAAATGTGACCCCTAATATTATATTTGGATAAGCCATAACGCATCTAAATATCCCAACTTGGCAGATCCTTAGATATTTAGAAAAACAACAATTCTGCATGACAGGCAATATGGATTTCGTCACAAGAGAGATTTTCTATCGTTCGTGTCACAAAAATGGAACAAGTGTCTTGAGTTTCTGGGTGAATCCCAGATCGTTGTTGTTGATATATCCAAAGCTTTTAACCAGGTTTGGCATGATGCGCTCCTCAATAAACTTCACTTCTATGGTCTTCCAAAAAACTCTGTTCATGGCTCTCTAGTTTTTTTTTATGATCGACGTATATTAGCTATTGTGGATGGTCACTCTTCAAGTTTTCACCAAATTAATGCTGGGGTGCCTCAGAGCTCAATACTGACACCAACCTTGTTTTTTCTTCACATCAACGATTTCCTCTCTTCCATGTATAGTTTTGCTGACGATAGTACCCTTTACTTCAGTTTACAGGATACCAAACCAATTTTTAAGCCTTGGATAGCAAACCTGGGCAATCCAGATATCTCTTGCACAGGACCTTAATATAATATTAAATTGGGGCGCCAAAAATCCCGTCCAATTTATTCATCCAAAACACAACCATGTTCCATGTTGCGGAAAAAGTCATCAAATACTTATCCTTTTCTTTTGAATATTTTGTAGATCAAAGACACATTTAATCTTATTGGCGTCACATTTGAGAATGACCTCAATTGGTATAAACACATTATATATACAGCCACGTAAGCTTCAAAAAATCTTGATTTCTCTTTCGAGCAGAAAAGTATTAGAAGGGGAACACTTCTAATTTATACAATTTGTGGGTATCCCAAATCCGACCCCCTAAAATATTGTTTTGTTTATCTGGGGAATGGCATCCCCCACAACACTAAGCATTCTTGATTCCATTTAAAAAAGAGCTGTTGGTCTTATTAACGATTTATGGCTTACAGGGAAGCTTCTTCTCTTGTCCATCGTCGAGCTGTAGCTCCCAACAGAAACTTCCAACTGGACAGGCCCCAAACTTCTCACTTTGTTTGTTTTTTTATCCCTAGAGTTTCTAAATTGTGGAACTTACTTCTTCTTCAAATCTTCAAGTTTTTAGGTCTCGTGTTAACAAACTTCCTCTTACCTTGCTAAAGACACCCACGGTACGTTAGTATTTGGGCTTCTAGCCTTGGTAGACCGTCCAAATTAAAAAAAAAAACTAGTTTTTGATATATCTAAATTAAACTGTTTAAGACGGACTAGTTTAAACACCCTGTATCATAAAAACTTAATTTTTTTATATACACTACTAGACAAAAAAACCGGACAAAAAAATTTCGTTAAATTTCAATCCTAAATAATTTTTTTTTACCGATTTTAATTATCTTCTCGTCCAGTGGTAGCTTCTTTCATCCAAATTATTATTTATTATGGGGATTGCAAAAGTGTTATAGCATTTGGTTTTATACGGGGAAGAGCCAAATGTTGTTTTTGACCCAAATTTTCGAAAACCCGGTGGAATAATAAGTCAACGTCACAATTTTTTACAAGTGTATTGGATTTTTTAGCCTCATCTTTTCTAAACATTTCTGTTTTTAATTTATATCAGTATCTCTATTCTAAAAAGAAACACAATTGTCCAAAAAAGACAATTAAATTTTGGTGTAGTTATACTTTTACACCTTTTCTAAAGTTTTTATTTTTATTATAAAAAATAAATACAAATATTAGTTTGTTAAGTTGGTTTGTGGTTTCCAAATCAGTAATCACATTTTTGCTATCTCTTAAGATATACAGGATACGGCAAAAAGTGTGATTTCAAAAACATCACACCCTGTATATTATATTACCAGTAAAAACATTTTTTAAAAACTTTTAAAAAAATGCTATATTTGATATAATTATCTTTATTACTTTCGGAAATATGGCCATCCAAACCTTAAGTTTCCCCAATATGTTTGCCTTATAGCGTATATTACGACCATCATAATTAAATTGTATTGTTTTCTTTAAAAATTTTTAATTATTTTTAGAAGTGCGATATCGATATAAACTAAAAACAGAAATTATAACAAAAGATGGGACCTCCACTCTTTGTTTGACCTCCGGACAGTGCGGACGTGCGTAGAGGACTACAAAGTTCTTCCCGGAGTGGCGGCTAGAGGTGTCGTACGAACGTTTTTTACCTTCGGGGATCAAGGAAAGATTCACGCTAAATTGACGGCATCTTTCTTCTGGATCTAAGCGCTGTGAGCGAAGATTCCTATAAGCTGATAGTATCCTGTTTGGTGGTGAACACGAGGTATTTCTCAAATGGCGGGAAATAGATGGGCGTGCCATGGGAACTGTCAGTAGTGAAAGTGAAGGTTATACGTAACACCAGTAGCAGATCTTGGTTTGACAGCCGACAATTTATGCATTGCATCGATTGTTGAATTATTTGTTTTTTTTTTTGGAATTTCTGGGAGCTACGAGCTCGATTATCCAGATTTTCCGCCGACGAAGCCCTGGAAAGCATAGTCCGGAAGGGGTAGAGTGGTGGATTGGACCTGAAGGGACCAAAACCAAGAAAAAAATAGAAGATGGGACCTTAAAATTCAATACACTGAAAAAAACTTGTGACGGTAAATTATTCCACAGGTATTTCGAAAATTTGGCTCAAAATGCAACATTTGGCTCTTCCCTGTATAACACCCAATCCTATAAAACTTTTTGCCATCTCCATATTAAATAATAATCATAATAAAAGGGGCTACATTTAAACCAAAAGTTAATTAAAATCGGTCAAAAAACCAAAAAGTTATATAAGATTCAATTGGAACAAAATTTTGTTTGTCCGGTTTTTTTGATCAGAAGTATATATTGCAATGCAGAATCAACCCTTAATTTTTCCCAAAAATATTCTACCCCACACCACCCTGCACATTATTTATAATAAAAAACTATACGTATTTGACTTCCTCCACGTTCGATGCTTCCACAATTTTTGTGCTGTTCATTGAAAATTCTTCATGCGTCTGAACATATTGGACCGAATAGATATCCAGGTCATTTTAAAACTACCATGAATGGGAATAAATATGAAGTTTATTTAAATGCAAGTAATAATAAAGAATTTAGTTTATTTTGTAACATATTTATAGTATTTTCTAATAATAGATGTGTAAATGTCACTTAATAAAGAAATAAATTTTAAAAATGTATCGATATGTCGCAGTCAGATGGATATTTTAGGCAAATGGCTTCTGTCTAGGCAAATGCTTTCTGCCTGGGCAAATGGCTTTATGAGAATAATTTTTATTTAAAAGCAATTTGCCTAGGTAAATGGCATTTGCCGTGGTCCTTGTTGTTTTGATAACATATTAGGCGTACCGTGTGTTTTGCAGACTACAGTAAAAAGCAAAAGCATGTGTAATTTGATTTATTCGAAGCGCTATAGACGGTCATGCAAAACTGTCACATTGGAGCGGTCATGGTTAGTTCTGGTTAGTTAATTTTTTTTTATTTGCTTTAGTAAGGAAAAAAATTAACTAACCAGAACTAACCATGACCCCTCAATGTTCAATTTCAATCAAATTACCTACATACATACAGGGTGTCTAGTAACTCAACCGACAAACTTAACCAAACAATTCTAAAACAAAAAATGAAAAAAAAAACTTAATATAAACATAATATGTCCTAAACGTGGTAATTTTTTAAACTACGGTGTGTTAAGTAAAAAAAAAACACTTTTTTTTTATTTTTTTATATATATTGCCACTGCACCTATATATTATTTTATCTACTCTTATAGAACACGATGCATAAAAACTTAAATACTTAACCTCTAATCCTAAATTAATAGTTATAGAAAGCTATCTCCGTCACTGGATTTTCCCATTACATTTTTCTTAAGAAAAAAACGTATATAGAGTTTCTTTTTCTAATCAAAAGATGATACGTCAGTGAAAAGGATGTCTTATTTTCCGGCGAATGGCCAACTTCACTTGGAAAATACACAGAAAAACGAAAAGAGACCGCATTCCGCATTCATATCATAACTACAAAATAGGGAGCTACGTCTTTAAAAACAAATATGTTTTTTTAATAATATGCGTGACTAGTTAATATACAGTATTAATTACTATTATAAATATTTAAAATTTACTAAAAAGCCACTTTTTTAATATCTTTTAACTCTTAAACAGTTTTTTCTTTAATTTATATTTTTCTTTGTAACACTGAATTATAAAATACCGCCAATATAATAATTTAGATGAGTCAAAAAATGTACTGTTTTGTTTTGCTTTCTGACACTAAAAACTTGGTTTCTAGGCACACTATACGTGGCTATAGATACATTGTATCTATAGCCACGGCAGATTCAAAAAGCTTTGGAGTTTTCATAATAACGGCTGCAAATTTATTAATAAAAAAACATACAGTATGTTTAAAATAGTATAAAGTATATTTAATTAAATTTTTAGTTTAATCGATATATTTTTATAAAGGATAAAAATAAATTTTCTCTTCTGATTTATACACTTTGTATGTGTCCCAAATCCGACCTCCCTTGGAACATTGTTCTCATATAGGGCATGGCGTCCCCCACAACCCATAGCATTCTTGATTCTATTCAAAGAAGACCTATTCGTCTCATTAATGATCCTTCACTTACACTCTCTTGCCCATGGTCGGGCTGTAGTGGATTTATCGCCTTTTATAGGTACGTCCTAGCTTCTGAATTAAAGAATTGTCCAGTATAATTCCTCCACTCACAGTTCTCAAAAGAGAAACTCGTGGTGCCGCACGTATGCATCCCTATACAGTACAACTGGACAGGCCTTAAACTTTCCACTTTGTTCATTCTTTTATTCCTAGAGTTTCAAGAATGTGCTATCAGCGGGGTCTTTCCTTCCTCCCAAATCTTCAGGTGTTTAAGTTCCGTGTTAAAAATCTCCATCTTACCTCGCGTAAGACACCCACGGTACATTAGTATTTAGACTTTTATTCTTCGTGGTTTGTCCAAAGATAAAAAAGCATAAAAAATAAGGCATTGTCTATACATAAAAACGGTTTGCTATTTCTAACGTGACACCCAGTACAAATACTCCAGGTCCTGAAAACTAGGTTTATTTTTTAATAACCCCCGGTGCGACGTACAGACATTTCCTTATTATTTATTCAATACGGTTACGTTTCTAGACTAACGACACAACACCCTAACTTAAAGTAGACGTATCACCGGCAGCAAAAAGTTTATTCCACTCGACCGTCATTTTTCAGAGGTATTTGAAATATGAAACACGGTTGTATATGATACATATTTTAAAGGACACAATGGTTTTTTGACTTTCCTTTGGCTCCCATGCTAATACGAGCAAACAACCGTGCTGGCCCTTTTTGGTTTATCACAAAAAACATTTAAATCAATTCGAGTGAAGAATACCAAAAATATGGCTGGGTTTTTCGGGGTGTAATTTATTGAAAAAAGGTAATGGGGTTAGACGTATATCTGGTTTTTGGTGTAAATCATTCTCTCTTTTTTATTATGGACAAATAAAGTCCATCTAAGAGAAACATTTTGTTAGTTTGGGTTAGTATACAAAGATGGAAAGAAAACAATCCGGCCTATTTTAGAGAGAGTAATTTTTCAGAGGTATTGGAAATATGAAATACGATTGTATATGATACATATTTTAAAGGACACAATATTTTTTGACTTTCCCTTTGGCTCCCATGCTAATACGAGCAAACAACCGTGCTGGCCCTTTTTTGGTTTATCACAACAAAAAAATTTAATCCATTCAAGTGGAAAATACCAAAAATATGGCTGAGTTTTTCCGAGTGTAATTTATCGAAAAAAGGTAATGGGGTTAGACGTATATCTGGTTTTTGGTGTAAATGATTCTCTCTTTTTTATTATGGCCAAATAAAGTCCATCTAAGGAAAATTTTTTGTTAGTTTGGGTTAGTATACGAGGAAGGGGTGAAAACTATCCGGCTTAACTCATAGGGGAGTGAGTTACCGTCATATGACCGCGTCATCTTTTAGTAGTTGATCTTGAAAGATTGGAGGGAACTTTAAATTTTACGTAATTAATTTTCTACCTTTAATATATTGTAATAATTTGTGTTTTAAACATTAAGTATTTGTTTTTTCACGTCACAGTGAGAAGAAGTGTATTATAAGCAGAAAAAAATAGGTTTATTGTCTCCCGTCGCATTGCATCGGGAGACAATACAACCGCGAGCTAAAATCTGAAACTTTTATGCTTTTATAATAAAATAATAATAATAAAACACCACAACTATGTCGAGTTAAGCAAAGACGACGAGATTGATAAACGTAAAAAGACCAATGTGGACTTCTAAGATTGCACAATAAAAAAAAAACAATTATTTGCTAATTTAACTTAACTCGTATGTTTTAAAGAAAGACATTTTTCAATAGTGCCCACCTACCTTAAAGCATCCTATACATTAAAAAAGACGGTATAAGTATAACTGTTAAAATTTAAATACTTGTGATTATTTTTAATATTACTCTTGTTATTCAAATTCCGCTTCTAATTACCTTTTTGCTAATAATATTAGGGAAAAGTGGGGAGGCTTTATACAGTTTTTATATTTTGCTTTGTGGAATGCCTTGTTTTAGGTATATCTCTTTTAATTTATGACATACTAGTAGCTTAACTATTTTATATTGTAGTAGAACCTTAATATTATTGAAAATCTACATGCGCGAGTTTCCATAAGACTTTTACAAAAAAATAAAGCAAAATTTATGAATGTACCCCATTAGTGGGGTACATTCATACAACCGAAGGGGCACATTTTACATCACTATTAATTCGTTATAATTATTGTTTGTTATGTTTTTATACCATTCTTTATAAAAAAAAGAAAAATACATTTTTTTAACATAAAAAACAAAGAGTAAAATTCAAAATTAAAAAAACAGTTTTTATCCAAATCTGTTAATGACTATTTTAACATCGCAATGGTTTCGTGATATGAACATATGTACCGATTAGTGAACAGAGTGTCATTAAAAGGTCTTTATGTTACATGTATGGTTATCTACCAAAGACACTTATTAACATTCTTTATTTTAGTCACTTATATTTATTAAAACTAACAATCTCAAAATGTAAAAAAATATTGCTTATACAATATTAATTATATCAAATAAAAAAACTCTGGTTAACACAAAGATACTTTAACTTACAAAACCTAAAATTAATATGCCTATGTTATTAACAGATTATGACCTAAGATCTGTAATAATATCATCACTATGTCTGATAAATTAACTGATCCTTGACATCCAAAGACATAAGTTCGTAAAGTACCCTTTTTTTTCAGTAAAAATGAAACCATTACTTCAGTTTAACTACTTTATATAATATTTATAACTATAATCGTCTGTGTAACAAAAAATAGTAGTTAAAAAATATTCAAATAGGGCCAGAAGTACATTTATACAGTATAAATGTGCCCCATATACTTATGTATAAATTTGCCCCATCACATGCTAATTAATGAAAAAATATGAAATAGAAACACCGTCTTCATCTATATTAATTTACACATTAAATTAGTGCTTTTGTATTATTATAATTAGGATAAAATAGCAATAATTAATCCAAAATTCTGAAACTTCACTAGTCTGTAAACTTACATAAAAACTGTGCACACCCATTTACGTAACTATTTTACTTCATGTCTAACTTCAGATAAACTCAATGTATGTAGGTGCCCCTTGTATGATTCTACCCCACTTTCCCCTACTAACCTTTATGCAGCTATTTTAATGCCTTTTTGCTTATTCAAGGCATTGCGCCGGTATAGAAACCACATTTTGGCTTAAGATAAACTGAGATGAATAGGTAATTAGTAAAGATTAAACAACATGACGGATTAACCTGCAGAAAATAAACATGATGATAATTGTAATACCAGCAAAAGCTGCAGTGTTCCGCACTAAGAAATAGTCATCATTATTGTATACCGGGTGCCCAAGAAATTACTAGCAAGACTGTCATTTTCTTGAGAAGCAATACACGATTTTAAAATTTTATTTGAACATATGGTTGGATATGATGCATATTTCTGATGTTTTAGATTTTACAGTTTTTATGCGGCAAATCCGGTTTAACCTCAAGTGCTCTTAACTTTGCTTTTTAAATGCAACACACTATATATTTTTCTAAAAATCAATTTCACAGGCAATTCCAAGAAAACACAAATATCACATGTTATACCTATCTTAACTAGTTTTTAAGAAAATGTCGTTTGAAAATGGCATGCTTACCGCCATTTTTATTAATTTTATAAAAATAAGTTATGATAGAAAAGGGCTCATGCGATTCCTAACACATATTTAATATACCTTAAATTCTATTACCGTAAAATTACTATTATACAATCATTTATTGCTCAATATTTTTGTTAATTATATCCTATCTTTAAACCCAATAGTTTTTAAGATATTAATAGTAAAACGCTAGGCTGCCTTAAAAATAGAAAAGAAAATATATTTTTCATGACCATTAAGAAAAATGCAGGTTTTTTTTAATGTTAACACGAAGATAAAGTACTCTATTCTAGTACACAAGGCTTTTTTTTCACACTTTGAAATAGTGTTTTGTTTCCATGCCTACTACAATAAACTTAAATATCAATTTATGCAATGTTACAGTAGCAAGTCATCAACTGAACCAAACGGTTAAGTTACCTTTGATTTCGTCATTATTTCTTCTAGTTCATGTGTCACTAGTTTAAAAATGACAGTTTCCAAATAAATTTAATAGAAATTATTTAAAATTTATATTACTAATGAATTTGGATGACTTAGAAATAAAAAAGGAGTTTATACTGTTTTAGTATTATTTCTACAAAAAGTAACAATTTTCTAAAATTAAATCATAACGGCATAGTTATAAAGAGGATAATTTTCTTTTAAAAATAAGAATGCTATGAGTTATTTTGTTGCAATATAATGGCTGTGCTGCAAAAATTAAAATTAATAAGTTAAAATAAATAAAACATGTATAAACTAACATTCTAGAAAAATTTTTAGACGGTCTTAGAAAAATATAGTATGTAACACATGTATAAAAGTGTCTATTTTTTAGTCAGTGGGATTACCGCACTTGACTAACGGCTCGTGCTGTCAAACTTCCCATTCGTAAAAAAAGGTATCACTTTGCACTTGTTATATAAATTACTGGATGCTAATTATTTGGGTATACGCCAAAAATTAAATTAAAAGTACCAAAAAACCAAAAAAAAAACTAGTAAAAGGATAACTAAAAATCGACGTTTCGGTAGCAAGTCTGCCACCGTTGTCAAGATAAATTGAATAAAAATAATAAAATTATTCTGAAAACTATTTGACATTAAATGTCAAATATTTTTGTTTGGTTATAGTGTCATAAATAACTAGTTGCTGGTGTATTTATTGTTTATAATACAAAAAGGTGAATAACCAAGTGTTATTTAAATTAACTGAAATTGATGCTACACAATTATCTTTAATTAATAATATATACGCACTTTCTTTGATTTTGCGTTCTTTAGAACAAGTTTCCTTTGCTAAAATGCTCGAAGCATACCAGTTTATTCTATGATTGTTATCAAATACGTGTTAACAGATTTTTGATTTATGAAATTCTGTGTTTTTAATGTATGATCTGTGTTCTTTTATGCGTTTGGCTAATGGTCTACAGATCCAAAGAGTCGAACGAATTACAATAACTGTATGTACAAAAATGTCATTCAAAGAAATTCTGGGTTATAAAAGATTTAATTTTGAAAAATTTTAGGTTATAAAAGATTAATTTTCTGAATTCTAATAAACCTACGTTTGGAAACTAAAAAATATTGATTTTTATTTGTTTATTCCGCTGGGGTAAAATTTCTTCTATAGAAATCTCGTGGGCACCCGGTAGAGATACAGGAAGTTTCAAAATTCAGTAAAAATGTTTTTAGGACGTATTTTAACGTCAGAAGATTTTTTTCTATAAAGTGTCAACAATTTCAAACAGAGCGTGGCTAATAAATTTTAATATATTTAAAATTTTTTAGAAATGCACAGAAATTTTTTTAAATTAAGCAGTCACAACCTATTAACTTATGATTATTCTTTAATTTTTAATTATACGCATTGCTTCCCTTTTATTAAAACCCAGTTTTTTTTAAAAAACCGTTGTTGTATTAGAAAAATGCAAAATGCTAAATATTTAAGAAATAAATACACTGCCAACAACCCTCAGCATTCTTGATGCCATTCTAAGAAGGGCTGTTCGTCTTATTAATGATCCTTTACTTACTCAAAGACTTCCTTCTCTTGCTCATCGTCGAGCTGTGGGAGATCTATCGCTCTTCTATAGATACTTTTACGGCTTCTGCTCCGACGAATTGTCCAGTATAGTCCCTCCTCTTGCAGTTCCCAACAGAGAAACTCGTGGTGCCGCGCATATGCATCCCCATACAGTTCAATTGGACAGGCCCCGAACTTCCCATTTCGTTCGTTCTTTTATCCCTAGAGTTTCTAGACTGTGGAACCTGCTGCCAGCGGAGGTCTTTCCTTCCCCCAAATCTTCAAGTTTTTAAGTCCCGTGTTAACAAACTTCCTCTTACCCTGCTTAAGACACTTACGGTACGTTAGATTTAGGCTTCCAGCCTTCGTGGATTGTCCAAAGATGAAAAAAAAGTTACAACATAGTGCAAATTTTCTTAATTTAAAAATATGGTCATAATTTATTATATCAGATATTTTTTAAGCAGCGCATTTATGTTTATAGAAAAAAAGTCTTATTTTAACTTAAAAAACGCACTTAAAATATATTTACTTACCTTTGAAACACACTGTATAAAATTTATTGTTCAGTAGTGATTTGGTAAAAAAATAAAATAAATAAAAACTAGTTAGTCCGTTTTGTATTTTTGGGTATGCCAACATTAAAAAAAATACATATCAGTTAAACCTAAAATGAGTGACTTTGTGACACGAAAATTATATTCAAAAGCTCATTTTGCTTTTGGCGTTTGTAATTTTGCTACAAAGTTTTTCTAACCAGTAGTTGCTATAATCGAAACCAAATTTTAAAACTCTATAACTTCAATACTTTATCATTAAAAATGCTTTTTCATTTTTATTTATGTAGTTTAATCAACTAAATATGTAGTTTGCAAGCAAATTTTTAAGTGCCAATTAAAAATTTCCCTAAAGCGTCATTTTAAACGATTTTGCTTTAATGTTAAATGTCGGCTATAAAGCATTATATTAATGGAATTGAGCTATTGCGTATTAACCGACTTTAACTTAAAGTTCAAAGTAGTAATAGAGACATTTTGCACCTCTTATTTTGCAATTCCGTTGTGGTTAACGTTATTCTGAGACTGCGCAGTAACGCAAACATGATCCGTTATCTTTATTAACCATACCGGACTCCTTTAATTACAGATGAATACCGAAGAGCTTATCGTTATCGTTATCGTTATTGTTAAGCTGCGTGGTTGCCGAATTGTGGAAATTTTAATATAAATTATTATTGAAGTTGACATTTTAATGCCGTATTTATTAAAATATCATTGATACATAGGTTATAATTAACGAAAAGCCCATAGCAGTAAGAAAAATAGAATAATGTAAAGAAATTAAAACATACTTAAGGATGTTTTTAACCAGTAATTAATTTACATGTTACAATTTGGCACACATGCTTTTTATTCTACTACCAAACCTAACCCTAATTTTTGTGTTTTGCCTTTTTGCTTATACTGTATTGCTAACATCTAGCTTTAAAAAACGAAATCAAAAGAACTGTACTGTAAAGTACTTATTTTTCGTTAACTTTAAATCGGTGAACCACAGGCAAAAATAGGGTTATGTGTCGCGAAGGCGCAAATGCAAAATAAATTTCTTAAAAGAGGCTGCAAAATCTCTGTAGAAAACTGCTGCTGTAATCGTTATGCTTAATAACGATAACCATAAGAGGCTAAAAAAGTATGTTATTTTAAGAGGTGCAAAATGTCTCTAATAACTTTTTAACAAATAATTTAGTACAGGGTTTTCATTTATATTTTCCCATCCATTTTAAACCATAACCAAAAAAGAAAGAAACATGTCCTGTATAAAAGATTTATACTTTTTTATTTATTATCTTTTAAGCATAAAAAAGAAACAAAATAACATCAAAAAATCAAGGAAAATAAAAGAAAAAACTTTTTTAAATGGAACAACATAAAAAATTCCTGTAAAAAAAAATCTTAATGGATGGTAATTAGCTGGGTACTCGCCAAAAATAAAATTAAAAGTACTAAAAACCAAAAAAAAATTAAGCAATAAAAAATACTTTAAAATCGACGTTTTGGTGGCAAATCTGCCACCGTTGTCAAGATAAATTGAATACAAATAATAAAAATGAAAATTTACTATTATTAGGTTTTAAATTTTAAAATTTTTATGTTTTTTAGGAGATTCTGAAATGTCTTTGACATTAAATGTCAAATATGTTTGTTTGGTTATAGTGTCATAGTGACATAGATAAGTGGTTGCTGGTGTATTTATTGTTTATATTACAAAAAGGTGAATAGTTAGTTAATTTTTAGTCTTCCTGAAGATACTTCAGTATCAAGTAAAGGCAACCAAGTGTTATTTAAATTAACTGAAACTGATGCTACACAGTTATCTTTATTTAATAATATATATGCACTTTCTTTGATTTTACGTTTTTTAAAACAAGTTTCCTTTGCTAAAATGCTCGAAGCATCCCAGTTTATTCTATGATTGTTATCAAATGCTTGTCGGCATATTTTTGATTTATAAAATTCTGTGTTTTTAATGTATGATCTGTGCTTTTATGCGTTTGGCTAATGGTCTACTAGTTTCACCTATATAAAACTTATTGCATTCGCAAGGGATTTTATAAATGACATTTTTTGTATTTTCATTTAAGTTGTATGGTTTTGTTAGCCAAACGCATAAAACATATTTGACATTTAATGTCAAAGACATTTTAGAATCTCCTAAAAAACTGTAAAAAACAAAAATTTTAAAATTTAAATCCTAATAATAGTAAAATTTTTATTTTTTATTATTTTTATTCAATTTATCTTGACAACGGTTGCAGATTTGCCACCGAAACGTCGATTTTAAAGTATTTTTTACTTGTTTTAATTTTTTTCTTTTTTAGTACTTTTAATTTCATTTTTGGCGAGGACCCAACTAATTACCATCCATTAAATGAATCCGCCAACAACTACAGAACATAAAAAAATCTTTACAAATATACCACATTTGATGTATCAATCTTTAATAGTTTTCAATATATGACCACTTAAATCTAAAAAATAGTAGATATAATTTCCATACCTACAGCACTTAGGTGGGACTGTAGATGTAATTTTTTATTATCTTTGGACAATCCACGAAGGCTGAAAGTCTAAATACTAACGTACCATAAGCAAGGTAAGAGGAAGTTTGTTAACACAGGACTTAAAAACTTGAAGATTGGGGAAGAAGGGAAGACCTCCGCTGGCAGTAGGTTCCACAGTCTAGAAACTCTAGGGATAAAAGAACGAACGAAATGGGAAGTTCGGGACCTGTCCAATTGGACCGTATAGGGATGCATACGTGCGGCACCACGAGTTTCTCTGTTGGGAGCTGCAAGAGGAGGGACTATACTGGATAATTCGTCGGAGCAGAAGCCGTAAAAGTATCTATAAAAGAGCGATAGATCTCCCACAGCTCGACAATGGGCAAGAGAAGAAAGTCTTTGAGTAAATAAAGGATCATTAATAAGACGAACAGCCCTTCTTTGAATGGCATCAAGAATGCTGAGGGTTTTAGGAGATGCCATTCCCCAGACATGAGAACAATATTCCAGAAAGGGTTAAATTTGGGACACATACAAAGTGTATAAATTGGAAAGAGAAAAATACTTTTGGCTCGGAAAAGAGATCCAAGCTTTTTGAAGCCGCGGTGGCTATAGATACAATGTGTTTATGCCAGTTAAGGTTATTCTCAAATGTGACGCCCACAAGGTTGAATGTGCCCCCGCCCTGCAAAACCTGGCCACTCATAAGCAAAGGGTGCTTGTTTGATAATTTTTTTCGCGACAAGGAACATGGGATTAGTGTGCGCTCTGATCCAATATCAAATTGAGATCCTGTGAAAGAGATATAGAGTAATGGAAGTTATATCCAAATTTAAATGGGATCATTGCCGGAACTATTAAAGATAGTTATATCAAATGTGGCATGTAAAGCTTTTAAAATACGTTTTTATAGGTGGCATAATATACAGGATGTCCCATTTTAAAAGTTCTCCTTTTTCTTAAGTTTTAAATGTTCATTTGTTTATTTTTTTATGTTTTAAAGATAAAAGAATAAAAAGTATAAAATTTTTATACAGGACGCTTTTTTCTGTCCTTCCTGTTTAAAGTTAAAAAAAGGTGGCAAAATATAAATGAGAGAAATGGCGCTTTTTTGACCTTGCAGGTTAGGAGTGAAAACTAAAAGAGAGAGAACAAAAAACAAAAAAATTCTTTTTTTTAAAATGGAACACTCCGTTTTTTTTTTATCAATAATTGATAGGTCTCTTTAAAAGCTATAGCAATTACAATCACATTTAATTATCCATTTCTTTATAGTTTCGGAAATATGGTCATCATCGGGATATTTAATTAATGAAACACCCTCTGTATTATATTTCCGTTGCAAAGAAATGTAAAAAAGGTTTAACAAATGATCACATTCGATACGTTTATCTGTTATAATTTTGGAAATATAAGCATCTTAACAGGTCAACAACAAACCTGGCCACCCTGTTTTTTTTTAGTTAATTTAGTGATAATCCATAATCCCAATCTAGCGTTTACCTTTACACCTAAATAGCACAGTATTTCAAACTAAACTGTGTCTTGAAGCTTAATCTATGTAACAAGGTAATCATTTTAAAGCCGGTGAAGAAAATTGCTTCGTTACACACGCGAGCTGGTGTTAACCATTATTTACTTGCTGCGGTGGTTTGGGGAATTCTGCTGCAGTATTAGCTAAACCGATGGTAAAGTGCACCTATTTCGTATGTCGTTTTCGTAAAGCTAGATTTTAATGTTTGGTTATAAAAATATTATATTTTATATTTCTATAAAAACAATGGTTGCATATTTAAAAGCAATATAATTTAAACAATATGTACTTGCTGCGGTGTTCTGGGAAATAGTTCCACATTATTAGCCAAACTAATGGCAAAATACACTTATTTTTTATGTTGTTTCCGTAAATTGTAAGTTCTAAAAATGTCATATTTTTATAAAAACAATGGTTGCATATTTAAGGGCAATATAATTTGACCAACATTTACTTGCTGCGGTGTTCTGGGAAATAGTTTCGCACTATTAGCCAAAACTGATGGCAAAATACACTTATTTGTTATGTTGTTTCCGTAAATTGTAAGTTCTCTCAAAATGTCATATTTTTATAAAAACAATGGTTGCATATTTAAGGGCAATATAATTTGACCAACATTTACTTGCTGCGGTGTTCTGGGAAATAGTTTCGCAGTATTAGCCAAATCTGATGGCAAAGTACACTTATTTGTTACCTATGTTGTTTACGAAAATTGTAAGTTCTCTCTAAATGTCATATTTTTATAAAAACAATGGTTGTATATTTAAAGGCAATATAATTTTGACTAACATTTACCTGCTGCGATGTTTTGGGTAATAGTGCCGCAGTATTAGCTAAATCTATGACAAAGTGCACCTATTTTGTTTGTAGTTTCCATAAATCTGAAGTTTGAAGGTTTCAGTTACTTTTTTTTTATTTTAATAAAAACAATGGTTGCATATTTAAAGGAAATATAAGTTAACCAATATTTACCTGCTGTGATGTTTTGGCAATAGTGCCGCAGTACTAGCTAGACTTCAATGTTTGGTTATAAAGAAAATATATTTTATATTTCTATAAAAACCATGGTTGTATATTTACAAGCGGGCAATAGTGCCGCAGTATTAGCTAAACCTAGTGACAAAGTGCACTTATTTTGTTTGTAGTTTCCATAAATCATGAAGTTTAAGGTTTCTGAGTTAGTTTTTTAATTTTAATTAAAAACCATGATTGCATATTAAAAGGAAATATAAGTTCACCAATATTTACCAGCTGCGATGTTTTGGCAATAGTGCCGGCATTAGCTTAAACTACGACTTCGCCCATGTGTCACGTCTATACTAGTTCACGCTACGTCACTGTCGTTAAGCTAGAGTTTAAGATTTTGTTTGTAAAATATAACGTTTTATATCTTTTAAAAAACAATGGTTGCATACGCCAACTTATTACACAAAGATCATACAGGAGTAAAAAAAGTATAAATTAGGTGAGTTGATGGTACTATCGGATAAAGTAAAACTAATGATGCAATAAAATGTCAATTTATGCTTTATTATATAGTACAGTTAAAAATTTTCCTTTAAAAAAAATAAGGACATGAAAAATAATTAGGTTAACATTTATTAATTAAGAAAAAAGTATTTGCCGATAAAAAAATAACTAAAAAAAAGACGTTATTTTAAGGTTTAAAAGATTAAGACTTTTACGGTGGCTTATAAGTTCATCTTGAACATACACCTACTAATGGAAAAAGTGTTTTTCACACAAATTGGGTCAAACAATTTTCTTTTATGTTCGCAAGAGTGTGAGTGTTAAAAGCTGTTTAGCACAGCTGATAATGTTTTAATTTAGAAAATTATTTTTCTAAGACACCATGGGGCTTCCTTATAAAATTTTATGGTATTTTTTATAGAAGCAACTTAATGAGCTTAGAATGGTAATAAATGCTTTTAAATTTAGGAGTGTTTGAGGTAATCATTTTTATGTGTGCTATATTATTTAGGGTATGTGGTATAGTATTAAAAAGAAAAATTCATTTTTTAAAGTTATTTTTTTAAATAAAAGGCATTTCAAAAATATTGTGTAAAAATTTTATGATGAATCGAAGCAAAAATAACAAAGATACAGTGGTTTAAATAGGTTTGCCAATAAAACTCGCTTATAAGAACGTTTCATTTCATTTTGTTTTTTGTGCTCAGGACTTTAAAGTAATGTTTTAACAACTCACGTTTTCAAAGTCTGTGCCATCAAAATTTCAAAAATACTTCAACGATCCTTTTAAAATTTTTATCACTGTTTCATTGCAGAATTAACGAGGTAACTGTATTTTTTTATTTTGTCATTATATCTAATTTTTATAGAAACCAATAAGTAATTTTTTTAATGTTTAAAGTGTTCTCAAAAAAGTAAAAAATAAAATCCTTACAGGGTGACCTGAGAAAACGATTATTTAAGAAACAAATTTAAAACTTTAAGTTTCATATGCTCCAGCACCGGACGATGGGTCGGGCACCGCAGTTCACCTATTTCTGAGACGCTTCCGAATCAAATTACCGACCTTTGCCCCCTAATTTTTAAGTTATCATTTATTAGCAAAACTTGTACAGAATACTAGAGACACATTTGACCAATCAAATGTGTAGTTTTGGTTGCATTACCATGACAACCAGAAGCTATGTTATCGGAAATTTTTTTCTCCTGTCTGGGGTACCCTGTAGCGAATTATAGTGGAAATTTTTTGACATAATCATTGAATTTGTTTTAACGTCATGTCTGTCATTCATCACTACATAATTAAAGAAAATGTTATTTTGTACCAGTTGTAGTATTTCAGACATAACATAATATAAACATAATGTAAGGTTTTAAGACCTAAATGACAATTAATTATACAACTATCAGTTAGTAAAATAATATCATTAAGACTGAAGTAATCGACATAGCAGTAAAGAGCAAACGAAACAAGGTATGGGTTAAAAAATTAAAATAAACTGCATTTTTAACAACTGCAGCATATAAGTATGTATAATAAAATAAACAGTAAGCTCTATAATATACATGTATTACAATGCCAATGGCTACACAATGTGGAAGTTATTTATTTTATACGTAAAATTTTAAAGCTACTAGTGTCAAAGTTGGTGGCGTCTCAAGCGGACCTTAAACGAATATTTCTGACAAAAAAATGTACGCCACTGACTTTTCTGCAAATTTTATATTTTATTTGGATTAAGCAAGGTAAAATACAGCTTTCTAAGCTTTTTTTTAGATTAATTAATTTTTAGAAACAAAAAAATTAAATTTACCTAATTACATACCGTGGGTTACACATGAAACATAGGGAAAATTATTATTCTTTTAAAACATTATTTTAATATTATTTTAAAAATATATTTTAATATTATTTTATATATAGATACTTATGATAGCAAACTCTTAATCAAGGATTATTACCATTTAAACTAGCATATTTTCCCAGGTTAAATAATTTTAAATTATTTCCCATATTTTGTGTATGGACCAGGGATAGGAAATTAGGTCAATTTTATTTTATTTATCGAAAACTAAACAAAATACGAAAAAGTTTGGGACCTTTAAAATAATGTATTTTTGCCTAATTTAAACAAAATATAAAACTTTCACAAAAGTCAGTGGCGTACATTCTTTGCCTGAAATATTTGTAGAGGAACCGCTCAAGAGGCCACTGGATTGGGTCTTTTTAAATAAATTTACCAAATTTATTTAAAATTGGATAAGAAATATTAAAGATATTAACAGATAACAATTTTTTAAAAAAGTTTTACACCCTGTATCTGGGAAACAATGCATTTTCGCATATTTATGTAAACTTTTTTATTTTTTAATGTAAAAATCTATCCCTAATTTTTTAACGATATTCTGTAACACCAGCAAAATCAATTTTATTTAGTAAATCTCATTTTCTTTACAAAATTACAATGTTTTTTTATTAAAAATCATAAAAAAAAATCCATTTATTTTTAGCCCCGTTGCGCGTCGGTTGACAGTCTGTATAACATTTTAGTCAGTCATACTTTCTGTTATAAAGGTATCAAACTACATAAAAAATGTTAAAGAAGCAAAGAGCCATATAATGCTCCCTTTTTTAAAAGTTACCATATTTAAAGCTCTTTTCAAAGAACCACTAAAAAATACAAAAGCCTCTTCTCTTTATTAAATTTACCCTAAAGTTTTATTAAAAAGAGTTAAATAAGCCATGTTTTATACAGGCGTAAGCTTATTAAAATTTTAGCATCTTCATGGTACACTAAACAAATATTTTTCTATGCAGGCAACACTGATGAAATTACCAACTCGCTGGCTTTGCAAAAACTATGACGAAAGTTTCAGTTAGTTGCATTTACTTTAAAGTAGGTTATTATTATTTTTAACACGCTTTTATTAACTTGGGTTGTAACTATCTATCCATCTATCTATCCATCTATCTATCTATGTAACGGAATCTTTGAGCCTAATTTTAACCAACTTCCAGCTATTCAATTTCTTTGAAACTTTGCACACGTATCAAGGACCGCTTTTATTAACTTGGGCTGTAACTATCTATCCATCTATATCTATCCATCTATCTATCTAAGTGTAACGGAATCTTTGAGCCTAATTTCAACCAACTTCCAGCTATTCAATTTCTTTGAAACTTTGCAACACGTATCAAGGACCGATGACAATGCAATAATTTAAAACAGTATCCCGTTATCCTGATTAGGACCGCCAGGATAAATAAATTCCTTTACAGATCCTCTGTGTCTCTTTGGACAAAAATGGCGAAGGAATTTTTTAGTGAATAAACTGGAGCATTTATTTTTAAAAAACTAATTGATATATCGAACTAAAAATGAAAATAAATAATAGTTTAAAAACCAAAAACACGCTTTATAGGCAACCGAACTAAAAATTAGAAAATAATTTTTCATTACAAAGAGTTTGTCAACTTCAGAATAAAAGCGTGGGGTGCTTAATATATTAAATGTTATAATTATTCTATTTGCAAATATTTATGAGGGAAAAGTTATGAAAATATAGTACACATGCACCCCACGCTTTTACTCTGAAGTGACAAACTCTTTGTAATGAAAAATTATTTTCTAATTTTTAGTTCGGTTGCATATAAAAGCCGTGTTTTTTTTAAACTATTATTTATTTTTTGCTTTAAGTTTTCAAAAACGTTTTATTAGATGGTAAACTTCCTTTTTATTACATTTTATAGGTATTTTATTTAATAAAATGCGGTAGCACCACTGATCTTGATGGATAGCCAATGCTTGTTACCTGCGCGAAACAAAAGTTACAATTCATGAGCGGAAAAATGAGTTTGTGAGCAAGCAAATCGAAGAGGGACGCGCCTGGCACCAAACGAAGTATCGGGCAGAATTATGTGAATTTATTGCCGCTTTTCTGTTTAAAGGACATTGAGTCAGTACCGTATTTAAATAAATTTATTAATATAGTTACATCAAAAACGTTTAATACGCTATACCGGGTGATGCATTGCCGGGGCGGGACATAGGAAATCCCGTGTAATTTTTAATGGGTCAATTATTGGCTCCCAAATTATTTTAGAGAAAAATTCTATTGAAGTTTATTGAAGAGCATGCAAATCTACGTCCATGGTAAAAACTTTAGATTTTTAGGTTAACCCGTTTGCTAGTTAGATGCTAATATATTTTAAAAATTGTTACATTATTATAACTTCATATTTATGAACAACAATAAAAATACCAGTTAGCGTAACATAACGTTTGCCATTTTGAAATTTAGTGCTTTATTATTATCAAAAAATCGTATACTCTAATCCAGATGAGTTAAAAAATACTATTTCTGCAGAATGCAATAAAATTTCAATTTACCAGTTAGCAAATGTAAGAAGACAATTTTATCGAACGTCTGGGTTACTGTCTAGCAGTCAATGGAGGAAGATTTGAAAATTTTCTTAAATCTTAAGTTAATTTCCATCGTATTAATTATTGCAATAATAATATTAACAATTTATTGAAGCATGTCAAATATTATAAATGTCATAAGTTCTTCAAATTTGTTACTCTGGTTTAGTTTAACCCAACTTAATTCGTTTGTATAAATACAAGCTTCAATATTTTCACTGTGTACGATGTTTTGATAATAATAAAGCACTAAATTTCAAAATGACAACGTAATGTCACGTAACTGGTATTTTATTGTTGTTAATAAATATGAGGCGATAATAATGTAAAATTTTTTTAAAAATATATAAGCAACTAACAAGCAAACGGGTTAACCGAAAAATCTAAAGTTTTTACCATGGACGTAGGTTTGCATGCTCTTCAATAGAATTTTTCTCTAAAATAATTAGGGGAGCCAATAATTGACCCCATTAAAAATTACATGGGATTTCCTATGTCCCGCCCGACGATGCATCACCTGGTATGTCAACTGTGGCCGTACCCTAGTAAAAAACGTTAAAAGCAGTCCTCGGATCTGCAGGAGAGGTGGGGGCTAACGGGTGGTGCCTGCCACGCGTGACACCCTTCAAGGGGCGGCAAATAGAAACATGGAATGTATAAGAAAGTTGCGATTGTAAGCGAGAAAGATGTTGTTTGTGGTCGTCTTTTAATTTGTTATTATACATAGGTATTTAAAAAGGAAAGCAATTTTTTTTTGCTCTTCAAATTCTTCTCAATAAAAAGGCCAGGCGGGGCGGCATACAGCAAGTTTTACCCTCGTTACAAAAATAAAGATCCAGGGCTGATTAAAAGAAAGTAAAATAAGTAAGTATATTAACTAAATGTATTACATAAGTTTTAACAATGTAACTGAATTAATGAAATGTTATCACCTGATTTGCTACTCTGACAGTTTTCAATAATTAGAACGTAATAAGTATTTTTTTAAATATTTTAAAAATAATATTGACAAAGCGTTTACGTTATTTCTTATAGTAACATTTTAAATTTTGTATTTTATACTTTCTGTAATATGTTCTGAACTCTAAAGTGTGTAATGACATGTAAATTTTTAAAAATCGGTCCATGCTTTCCAGGGGCTTCGTCGGCGGAAAATCTGGATAATCGAGCTCGTAGCTCCCAGAAATTCCAAAAAGAAAACAAATAATTCAACAATCGATGCAATGCATAAATTGTCGGCTGTCAAACCAAGATCTGCTACTGGTGTTACGTATAACCTTCACTTTCACTACTGACAGTTCCCATGGCACGCCCATCTATTTCCCGCCATTTGAGAAATACCTCGTGTTCACCACCAAACAGGATACCATCAGCTTATAGGAATCTTCGCTCACAGCGCTTAGATCCAGAAGAAAGATGCTGTCAATTTAGCGTGAATCTTTCCTTGATCCCCGAAGGTAAAAACGTTCGTACGACACCTCTATCTATCTATCTATCTATCTATGTAACGGAATCTTTGAGCCTAATTTTTACCAACTCCCAGCGATTCAATTTCTTTGAAACTTTGCACACGTATCAAGGACCGATGACAATGCAATAATTTAAAAACAGTATCCCGTTATCCTGATTAGGACCGCCAGGATAAATAAATTCCTTTACAGATCCTCTGTGAAAGAGTAAGCGAGCTAGAGCTAGGCGAGTGATCTGCGCATGCGTGCAGTTCAGTCTACATGCATACATACATACATGCATACATACATACATACATACATGCATACATACATACATACACATACATGCATACAACACACACACACCACTACAACATAAATACATGCATACATACATCTTTAAATGAAATGATGAGATTACGAAATAAGTTCGTAAACATTTCAATATCACATGACCAGAAAACTAATTGATATATCGAACTAAAATGAAAAATAAATAATAGTTTAAAAAAACTAAAAAAACACGCTTTTATATGCAACCGAACTAAAAATTAGAAAATAATTTTTCATTACAAAGAGTTTGTCACTTCAGAATAAAAGCGTGGGGTGCTTAATATATTAAATGTTATAATTATTCTATTTGCAAATATCTATGAGGGAAAAGTTATGAAAAAATAGTAAAATGCACCCCACGCTTTTACTCTGAAGTGACAAACTCTTTGGAAAAATTGTTCATGAATCGACGAAAACTTCTTGTCAGTTAGCCTTAATATATAGCGATAACAAAACACGTTTATTTGTAGTGTTTTGGGGAAAGTAGTATTATACAATTTGAATTTTTTCGAAAATGTCAATAGTTCTTGAAAAAAAAATTAAAAATTAATCTGGATATAGACGGTTTTGATAGCAAAGCTTTAAAACACTCATCAACAAAAAAAATAAAACGATAGAAAATACATTTTAATTATAAAACTGGAACAGAAAATATATTTTTATTCGTACGGCATCTAGAACCTTTTTCTTTGCTCTACGGTAATAAGTTCATCATCCATATTGCACGTGGATCGTCATCAATCATTTCGGAATCAAACAGTACCACTCTCCACAGCATTTGGATCTTACCCGGATGATAACAGGGGCTCAATAAAAACTCAACGCAGGAGACGATCGCGATATCTAACTTCCGGTATAACCGGAAGTGGTAGAGCTGTCAAAATATTTTAGTTCTATGTCTCCCGCTGACTTTATATTGTTACCAAAATTAAAAACTTTCCAAAGCGTAGTTTTCGAGAAATCGATTGCAGCAGTGCCCGGTGGGACACCCTGTATAAATTTAAATTTAAAACTTATCCTAATTTTATAAGCTGGGTAGAGAAATAAAAATATTTTAAAATATATCAAGGCAGAAATCTACAAAGTCTTACAACATTTCGTTACACTAAGCTCCCTTAATAATCTTCCCCAATGTTGATTTAGACTTTTATAATCTGGATAAAATTGCTTTTGATTTAACGCAAAAATAACACCACAGAGATTAAGGGAGATAAAAAACGTTATTGGGGATGTCCAAAAGGAACGGGTATTTTCAATTTAGAACACAAAACCTGTCAAAGATTTAATCATGTGAATATAAACAGCGGTACTTCTCTTTAACCTTTTTTTTAGCTGGGGATAATACAATAAGCGTTGGTAGAGGTTTTATTAAGAATTTATTAAGGGTGTGTTCAATTGCGGAATAAAAATTAAGGGCTTATCCATAAGCCAGTTTATGAAAAATACATACGGGCGCTCAGGAACTGCCACGATCGATTACTCAAAAAGTACGCTTTGGAACATTTTCAAAAATTTGGTTATATGATAAAGTCAATGGGGGACATACAAATTAAAATATTTTGACAGCTCTACCACTTATGGTTATGCGGAATGTTAATGTCAACTTCCTTATTTTAAATAGAACACCTCTAATATATTATTTATTTTATGTTTACCCATCTATTATTGATCTGTAATACGCCTAGAAACGGAATATGTTATGGTAGCAATAATACCTGCAATCACACCTAGGGCATTATAAGCGGGCATTATGATGATGCCCGCTTATACCTGTCCTTTCTAACTGCTAATATGAGAATTTTGTTGCTTATCCAATTTTATTTCTCTCACAATAAAGATCAAGTTTATACAAACATATGTATTAAAAATAAAATCAATAACTTACCAGTTCCTGAAAATATGCCATTAAAACGGTTTCGGTTATTTGGAAGAATTGCGTTCGCATCTTTCCAAATACCAGATATGCCATACTCCCCGATCATGCTGTTGCCTTGATTTAACTGGCAAAAGATTTTCGGTCGCTTTTATGGCCTTTTCTCTCTATATATTTTGTGGAATTTCTTCCATTTTGAGCAAATCGTTAAATAAAAATGCCAACTGACTAACTGATGATAGGAAACATCAAAGTCAAAACTTAACACCAGTCATGTCATCTACTTACGTATGCGGAGTTTTACAGGTGCAACCGCGCTTATATTGCGAATAAATAATGTCATTAGTCATTAAAAACTCTTTTTTGGGTAAAACATAAAGCATTGTATGCACCACGGGCTTTACTGGACTATAATGCCCATCAGGTCGAAATCTATTTTCTCGACGTTCAGGGCGATTATAGTCCTAGTAACGCCCTTGACCACTGTTATAATATAGCTATTTTGGATTCTGCAGTAAATTTTAAACATAATTTATATATAATGTTTTCTTTACCTCCAATCGTTTTTGACTAATTTTTTAAATTTTATGTCAAAAATGACGTTCGCTAGCTTCATTCTATAACCATTTATTTCTTCTGGGCCAAAGCCTTTAATATGACTTGCAGGGTTGGGGTCCTTGTAAAAAAAAACTTCTTTAGTAGACTGTATCGATATTTTCACAATTAATAAATAAAGAGTGTTTAAAAAATAATCTTTGTGTACTATAACTACTAAAAACCTTTAAAAGTCAATTTTTTAAATGGTAACCCCTATCTCTTATTACCTTATTCTATTAGGCATTAAAAATAAGGGTAAGGTTGTATAAGGATATCTATTTCAAAAATTTATAGTTTTCGAAATATTAACGATTTAATATTTATCTATTCTAACAATGCATTTAAGTAGAGGTAGGGTACGGGGTAGTGGGCTGTGACCGCATTTTGTTGTCAAGGCCAGCTAGAAGTTAAACCAAGCCCGTACTTAAAAGCATTGTTAGAATAGATAAATACTAAATTCTTATATTTTAAAACTATAAGTTTTCAGGAATAGACATCCTGTTATAAACCTATCCCTATTTTTGATGCTTAAAAGATAAGAAAAAAGATAGGGGTTTCCATTAAAAAATAATAAGGTTTTTGTCGTTATAATTGTTCAACGATTACTTTTTATCACTCTGTATTTATCAATCGTGAAAATATCAAAACAGTCTGCTAAAGTAGTTCTTTCCCTGCAAGAGGCAACTCCAACTCATATTAAAGGCTTTGTTTAGAACAAATTCATGGTTATGTAATGGCTTGCAAACGTCATTTTTGACATAAAATTTAAAATAAGTCAAAACGATTAGACTTAGGTATAGAAGATTATACATAAATTATGTTTAGAATTTTCACGCAGAATCTAAAAATCAATAATATATAGGGTGTTTTATTTAAAATAAAGAAGTTGACATTAGCTTACCGTATAACCGGCAAGTAGTAAAGCTGTCAAAATACATTTCCGAAGAAAAATACTAAAAATTAGTTCATTAATTTTTGTTTTTTTTTTTCATGGAAATGTCTCATGAGTTGAGGAATGGCAGTATTGTTTTTAAAGAAAAATATAAAACAATTTTAAACAGATAGAAGCCGCAATGCGTCTTATAAAATCATAATTTTTCCAATATTTGACGTAAAAAATTTATTAAACCACCTACTATGATATATTATTTTAATCAGAAAAAAACAAGCAATTTAATTACCTAATCATTTATAGGGTGTCCCTAATAAAAAAAAACATGTTTGGGTCATATGTCAAAAATGACAGCTCAAAAAATTTTTGGCTACGCCACTGGATTCTACGGAAAAAAGTGTCTGTATAATGTGCAATTAGTTTTCTCGTATCTGTAATAACAACAAAGCTACAGGACCTTTTCAAAAAGTGAAAAAATCGAGAATCACCCTGTATTCTGAAACGCTTCGCGATAGCGATGATCTGTTTTTACCATAAATGTTTTCTCCAAAAAGAGCTCGAGGATGGGGTATCGGATTTTTAATATCTCTTATGGTTTCCAAGTTTCCCATAAGGGACAACCAAAATGGGACACCCTGTACAGGTGATAATCCAAGGTTTTGAAAACATTTTAAGAAACCTAATTTTTAATTTCTTGTCTTTAGATAGGTTTACCAATACATTTTTTTATTGCCAGACACATTTTATCATTGCTAATTATACAGTCGTCTCCCTTCTAACTTCTGAACGGTTCGGTATATGTTGATGAAACTTGGAACATGTGTACTGTGTTCTAAGACCAGCGGGACGTGCTGTGCGTCGATTTCATATGCACCCAACGTACCATAAATACTAAATACAACTCTAAACTTCTAAAAATACACGTGAAACCTGCTTATTGTTCGAAACGGAGGAGCATTCCAGCACGAAGTGCGATTCTTTCCATGATAACGCGCGCCCCTCATACCGCGCGTCTCACTCTCGATATAATCTCGGAATTGGGGTGCGAGGTACTGGAGGTGTTCAGGGTGCCCCCCTACATTCCAGATTTATAACCTTGCGACTACTATATGTTTGGATCCCTAAAAGAAGCCCTCGGAGGTCAAAGATTCAATACCGACGACAAGGTAGTGCGCACTTGGCTGTCCGAGTTGCCCAAAGGATTCTTTAATACCGGCATCAAAAAATTTTTAAAAAGGTGGACAAAATGCGTAAATAGTAAGGAAAGATACATAGAAAAACTATACATTTTTTGTAATTCTTTTTCGCTAGTAACAATAAAAGTGTCAGAATATTTGTCTCGATCATATTTGAACCACCCTATAGGGTGAGTTAATTACATGCCAAACAGTGTATATTCCACTAATCTGGCAATTTAAGAGCGATGTAAAGAAAACAGAGGGACTACAAAGGAAAAACGTCAGTTTAACATTTTGAGAGGGCATTTTTTATTTTGAAGAAAACAATTCAGACAATAACGAAAATATATATAATCAGATACGACCTGAACGATTTCCACTAGGCCGAAATAATAATAGTATTTTTTTGACATATTTAAAAGTCATATAGCCACTTTCCCCACCGATGAAAAGGTATACATTATATAACATTTTTTTCTTCTTATTATTAGGCTTTGCAACCCAATAGGTCTCATGACGCTCAAGTAAATCCCCATTTAGCATCGTGGGCTCCCCTACTATTACCCGTCTCAAAATATTCTTTTAAATTTCCCAATCATTAATCTTTTATTTTTCTATTAACTTCAGTTTTATAGGCTTAAGCTGCGAGCTTCTTATCTGCCATATTTATTTCTTACTAAGCAATAATTCTTTTTTATGACATTAGAGAAGTAAATAAACGAATATCCAGCACTTTGGGAAATTGCTTACTTAACTTTATATTCTATCCCGTCTCGTTATTATATTTTATCTCTCAGGCAGCGTTAGGTCGTTAAGGTAAAATAATATAGGGTGGAGAACACTGATCTCAATGGATTGCCAATGTTATAACCTGCGCGAAACAAAAGTTACATTTCATGGGCGAAAACCGGTTTGCGCAGGTTTGTAGAGGGTAAACGCACCCGCACCAAACAAACTATCCGCATTATCGAAAAGCATTGTCGACGGCGTCCTGGTTTTCTGTTCAAAGCGCGGTAGCTAATGAGCGTCGCGGTCGGAGTCGGGTGGACAGTGAGTGTTCGGGGTGCCGGCTGTTTCCATTTTCTCTCTCTCTCTCTCTATTTTTTTGGCTTGGTTTTGGTCCCTTCGGGTGCCAATCCACGGCTCTCGCCTTCCTGGACTGTGCTTTCCGGGGCTTCGGCGGCGGAAAATCTGGTAATCGAGCTCGCCAGCTTCCAGAAATTCAAAAAGAAAACAAACAATTCAACAATCGATGCAATGCATAAATTGTCGGCTGTCAAACCAAGATCTGCTAAAACAAATAAAAACCAAACATTATGTAAATTTATTACAAACAGAAA